>JAOXYD010256589.1:0-16045 GCA_028565735.1 Pinacopodium congolense
TTTTTATATACATAAATAATTTTTATTACAAAATAAAATATAGTTAAAATCAAAAGTAATTTTTATTTTTATGTTACTAAACAATTTACTTTACGAAGCTCTTTTAAAAAGTACTTTTTTAAATGACAGCCAAACAGTCAACTGTCTTCTTAAAAAAGCTCTTCTCAGAAAAACTCTACAGAAAAAAGCTCTACTAATAAAAGATCTACTAAAATAAGCCCATCCAAACAGGCACTCAATAAGGTTACTTATAAATAGCACTAAGTCTCATGTAGCTATTGGAATAACATTCTTGGATATCCAATCCTCTTTAACCCGTTAAGAGTTCTAACTATCCAAAAAGTTACAGAAAGATCAGTTGTCTGCTTGTCCTTTAGATTTTTGACTTATTCTAGTAGTTTAATAGAGTAATTTTTAAAATGAATAGTAAAACATGTATTATTTCGCATTATCTCTACTTAATTAATTAATATAAATTCATGAATGATCCTATATAACTCATATAATGTTTTATTAGTTGGTATTAGAACAGAGAGTTATTGAATTTCTTCATAAAGAATTGAGGAAATTAGTCTATTTTTACATGAATAAAGAAAATATGGATCATTTGGAATGGTTTGTAAGTTAATTTTGTAAGAAATTTTCAAGAAAAATGATTTTTGGTGAGATTTTGGTGAATTTCCAACAAAACATGCAATATTTGGTGAAAAATCCGCAAAAGGGACTAAACTGTTTCTTATACAATGCATAGCTCCTGGACATGTGTTGTCATCATATGCAAGGAATTGGACGCATGTCATGTGTGCGGGGAGCCATTTTTCAGTGTGCAGTTGGTGCACATGTGACATGCACCATAAGGGTAGGCAAGCATCTGTGCTTATGGCGCATATGTTGTACGTGTTAGATAGGTTTGGGCGCGTGTCGAGCTTTACACGTGAAGTACATGCACTCCCATTCCAGTTGCGCCTATTGATGTCCTTATGACATAATTTGAATAATGTAGTCTACTGACATAATGCTACGTCAACCCACAATAAGACAAAAAGGAAAAAGAAGAAAAAATCCAATATTCTAAATTTTACCAAATGGTCCTTCAAGATATTTTGGATTATTTCTTAGGGTCTTATAGTGCATAAAGTAAATTTGATACATTTTTATAAATTTTTTGAGAATTTTTGTATTAATCCTAATAAAGGTTTAACTTTATAAATATTCATATTAAGGGATAAAAGCCATACTTGAGTGAATTTTCTTGCAATGAGCTAAATATGATTGAAATATATGCAGTTTGATATTTTTTAAAGTCATTTATTATGCTGAATTACTTGATTATTGTACTTGAATTTTTCAACATAAAGTTGTGGATAATGCATTTCAACACTCTTATATGACTATGCTTAGATGTTTATGAAATTTACATCTTATAGATGTGAGTTTTCATATTCATTTATATGCCTATACAGTAAATGTTAGGATAACGTACAGATATATCCTTTGAGCTTGTAAAGTAATTTAAGTATCAACGAGAATATAGTCACCACAGTGGCCTTTTAAGTTGATATTTAGATCATGTTTACATACATGTTTAGGGGAGGTCTCTAGTTTTATATTTGGTTATTCATTTCACAAGTGCTTGCCTTGTATGAAATCTAGAGATATACATAAAGGCATTTGATAGAGAAAATCATTACTTGAGTTGTCTATACACCTACAGATGGTAGATTTACAAGATTTAATGATAAGTACTTTGACCACTTTTATGTAGAGTTCTCATCTTTTGTATTACGCATCCTACCCACAGGTGTTTCACGATATATTGGATGAGATGCTCATTACAGATACTTTTATGAATTTTAGTATTAATGTTATCTTGCATTTGTATTAATAATGAAGTGCATTCATCTTTACTATAAACAATTATTCAATTACTATTGAGACTTTAACTGACTATAATACACAAAATGAAGGGAAGATATTAAGTTTACCTTGGAGATAGCCGATTTAAACATAGTTATAACTCTAAAGAGGCCACCTCTAATTACTCCTTCCAATTGAGAATCAGATAAAGCAGCCCTGTTGACTTGAGATAAAATCAATATGATGGCCTATTTAAATATTAAAAGATCTATTCTAAGCAATATAATGGATGGAATTCCATAAACTAATATAGTTAAAGATCTGCTTGAGAATTTGTATCAAAGGTATCAGGTATCACCTAATGTTGAGATCAATCTATTAATGAAACAACTTTTTTACATGAGATATATAAGGCAAGGTGGAATAAGGCAGTACATCCTAAACATGGTGAGATTATAGACTAAACTTAAAGCCTTAAATTTTCCTATTGCTGATGGTTGCATTATGCACCAAACACTTAGTACCCTACCATCAAAGTTTGGTGTGATCATTATTATTTACAATGCTCAATCTGAAGCCTAGAGTTTCAATACCTTAATTATTCAATGTGTGGCTGAAGAGGAAAAGCTGAGGAGCTCCACTCATTCAGCCTTCTCTACCATTAAACCTAAAGGTAAGGCCAGAACTTAAAAAGGCAAAAGTAAAGCTTTCCAACACCCTCCACTTAAAGATGCAGGTCAAACCAATGGTGCAAAGACCTTAAGTGATGTCATCAAGAATATGAGGTGCTTTTTCTGTAAAAATAAAGGGCATAAAAAGAAAGACTGTTTGAAGTATAAACAGTGGAAAGAAAAGTGGGAACGATCAAGTAACTCTTTAGCATATGTTATACTTGAATCTAAAGTTGTTATAGCCACATATGATTCTTAGTGGCTAGATAGTGGAAATTCTACTCGTGTTGCTTCCATAACACAAGGGTTCTTATCCTAGAGGGAGCCAAATTAGGATTGAGTTAATATTGATCGTAGGCAATGATGAAGTAGTTGACATAGATTTCATAGGGGTTGTATGCTTAAAACTAGATATTAGTTTTCAGCTTTTTTTAAATAACACGTTCTATATACAGTCCATTAGGCATAATTAAGTTTCTATTTTTGTCTTAGACAAAGAAGGCCATAGTTTTGTAATCAATAACTCCTGCATACAGTTGTCTTTTAATGCAAAACATTTTAGCAATGCTTTCTTAGTCATATGGATTATATAGGATGTTTTTGACTCCTACTGATTTTTATGTTTCATCATATGTTATTAATAAAGTCATTGCTAAATGACCTCTAATAAAGCACAAGTTTGTGGCATAAACATTTATGCCACATCTCTAAACCAAGATTTAAAAGACTGATAAAGGAAAATATTCTTCAATCTCTTAATTTCATTGATTTAGTGTATTGACTGTTGTAGAGGCAAAATGACTAAAATTAAAAATAAGCAATCCACTTGTAGTTTTGACTTGTTAAACATTATTCATACTGATATCTATAATCCTTTGTCTCACTATTTGTGGATCTAGATATTTTTTACATTAATTGATGATTTTTCTTAATATGAATATCTATTCTTGATTAAAGAAAAGTTTGAAACTCTTAATAAATTCAAGATCTTTAAGCCTGAAGTTAAGAACCAATTGAAAATCAAGATTGTCAGGTCTGATTTTGGAGGAGAATATTATGGCAGATATTAAGTGATTAGATAAGAAAAAGATTAGTTTGCCAAATACTTAAAACAGTGTAGAATAGTGGCTCAGTCCACTATACCAATTAATACTTAATAAAATAGTGTTGTCGAAAGGCAGCATCATACTTTATAGGAAATAATAAGTAGCATGGAGAGTAAGACTAGCCTTCTTGATTATCTTTGGGGTGAAGCTATCAAGACGAACTTGTATATTTTAAATCAAATTCTGAGCAAATTAGTACTTAAAACACCTTTTTGAACTCTAGAAAGGATGGAAACCGTCACTCTCCCATCTCTGTGTCTAAGGTTGCCCTACGAAGGTAAGGTTATGTAAGCCCTATGAAAGTAAATTAGATTCACATTCCACTCGTTGCTATTTTGTAGAATATCCAGGATACAGGTTCTACTATAATGAGGAAGGATCTAGAATAATGGTGTCAGAAACATCCAAATTTCTAGAACATGACCTATCTAAGAAGACAAGTCATTCTCATCCATCAGAAGCAGTGTTCAACCTACTTTAATCTCAAGTCTTGCACCTGTTCAATTTCAATTAATAGATGTTGAACCTAGTACCATTCTAGTATAGGACCAATAATCAATGTAGGTTGTAAATGAGGTTCCTGTGGTATAAATTAATTCTAAACAAGTTCCCTTAAGGAGATCTACTAGGGTTAGAAAACTTATTATTTCATCTGATTATATAGTTTATTTGGGTGATCGTGACTATGATATTGATCATATTATTAATCTAATTACTTTTATAGAAGTTGTTTATGGTTCTCATGCAGAGTTATAGATAGATGTAATGAAGGACAAAATGCAATCCATAAAGTATAATCAGTTATAGGAGCTTGTTGATTTACCTCAAATTATACACCTGTTAATTGCAAATAGATCTATAAGACCAAGAAAGACTCCCGGGATAAGGTTGAGTGGTTTAAATCCATATTAGTTGTTAAAGTAAGTTGAGTGATTTAAATCCATATTAGTTGTTAAAGGTTACACTCAAAGATAAGGTGTTGATTATAACATCACATTTTCTTATATATCCTCTAAAGATGTATTCAGAGTGATTATGGCACTTATAGCTCATTATAACATAGAGTTACATAAGATAAATGTTAAAAATGCTTTCATGAATAGAGATCTCTATGAAGAGGTCTATATAGAACAAGCAGAAGGGTCTTAGGAAGCTGACAAGAGTTATCTAGTCTGTAAATTAAGGAAATAAATATATGGATTAAAGCAAGCTTCTCAATAGTGGTATCTGAAATTCCATGAGGTGATTATCTCATTTAGTTTGGTGAAAAATCAAGTGGAAAGATGCTTGTACTATAGGATCAAAGCAGGTAAAGTTGTTTTTTTGTTGTTGTTACATGTAAATGATGTATTGCTTGCATGAAATGATTTAGGCCTATTACATGAAGTTAAGCAATTATTATCTAAACATTTTGACATAAAGGATCTTAGTGAAGCATCTTTTGTCCTTGACATATAGATTCACTGAGACAAATTTCAAAACTCTTTAGGTCTTTCTCAAAAGACATAAATTGAACATATGTTGTAATAATTTAATATGAAAAATTGTAAACCTTATGTAGCATCATGGAAAGAAATTATCTTTGGCACAATGTCCAAAGAATGAAATTAAAAGAGAGACCATTCAAAATATTCCATACTTTAGTGCAATAGCTAGCACGATGTATACTCATGCGTGCACTAAACCAGATATTGCATTCGTTATTAAACTATTGAGTAGATATTTGTCTAACTCAGGAATAGACCATTGGAATATAGTGAAGCGATTTTTCAAATACTTGTACGAAATTAAGGATTATATATTTACATAAAGGAAAGTTGAGAATTTGGATCTAATAAAGACCCGAATTCAGATTATGTTATCTGTCTGGATGATAGAAAGTCCGCCTTTAGCTATATCTTCATATTAGCAAGTGATGTTATTTCTTATAAGAGCATCAAACAAACAATTATAACCTCTTCTACTATGCATGCTAAGTTTGTTACATGCTATGAGACTGCTTCATAGGCTATTTGATTGAATAACTTGATTTCTGAATTATTTGTAGTTGATTCCATTACTAGACTAATATGGTTATATTGTGATAATCTTGCTACAGTATTATTCAATAACAATAACAAGAAAATCACGGTGCCTAGGAATCTAGAAGTCAAATATTTGATTATAAAAGAACTTGTATAAAAATGTGACATTATAGTGGATCACATTATAACTAAGCACATGCTAGTTGATTCTCTAACTAAAAGACTCAGACTTAACGTCTTTGAGCGACATATTTTTAGTATGGTGTCTTAAAGTCCTTTAACATTATTGGTTAGAGGTCATTATATTTTGTTGTGTATACATTTTGGCTCCATATTTTGTTTGTTTCTTATGTATTATGACTATACAAATTGTTTATATATATATATATATATATGATCATCATTTCGTTTTCAATTTTATTCTTTATTATACATTGTCATGATGCAAATTAAAGTCTTGAGATATGTGTCAATTTCAAACATTTCACAAATTATTAGGCATCTATAAAGTATGACCTTATTTATATGTCTCTTGACACATTCGAATTTCTAAAGATATACAGTTTATTGAGACATAGTGGAATATAAGGGTCAAATTCCATAGAGTAGGACATAATGTTTCGTCCCATGTAGATTCTCTCTAAAGCAGTTTAGTATGAAGTTAGAGAGATTGGGATTAACAAATTATGCATGGTTCAGTTTTAGATCATTCAAGTATCATGTTGTTTTCCACACTCTATTTTCTTATCCATGCTTGTAAAGTCATTAGATATGCATAATTGTATTGGATCTGTATCACATATGGACGTATATATCTGATATCAAAAACCTTACGAGGCAGGATTTTAAACTTTATTTATCTTTAGACCACATATTAATTTCTTGCCTATTCAATTACTCTTCATTCATATGATACTTAATAATTGTCTAAAGGGAAGAATGTTAGTTAATTTTCCTTAATTGGATATGCATTAATTGCCAACATATTAAGATTAATGTTAAGTGAATTAATTATGATCCAAATTAAAGATAATAAAGAAAACTTAATAATAGATCTAATTAAGTAGGTCGAAAGTTCAATAGAGAAAATGGGTTTTATTCAATGTGAGTCGGGTATTTATTGAACTTGTGATGGGGAGATTTAATAAAATTACTTATAAATAATATTAGATCTTCTGTTGGAGTACTATTATTGGATATCCGGTTCTCTCTCACTCGTTAAGAGTTTCAGAAAGTTACAAAAAGATAAGTTATTTACTTATTATTCAGGTTCTCGAGCTTGTTCAAATAGTTTAACAACCTGATTTTTTAAAAGAGACAATAAAACAAGTATTATTCTGCACTATCTCTGATTAATTAATTCATATAAATTCATTAATGATCCTAAATACTTCATACAGTGTTTTATCATTTTCAACATTTTCAAAATTTATTTTTCTTTAATTGCTTATCTCTCCAATATTTATATTGGTTCTTAGTTGTGGGAAGTCAATTGAATGTTACAAACAATTGAACGAAGGCGTTTTTTCTTTTGGTAGGAAAAGCTCCAAATATTGGAACAAAATTTCAATTTATTTGAATGAATCTTGGTGTGTCCCTTACAGCAAAAGTAACTTGCCAGTAAGATTTTAGCTTATTAAGAATTTAAACTTTAAATAATTTCTATCAAACCGAGGTAATAGCATCAGAACTAGTCCTTTCAGTTATTTTCATACAAGTCAAGTTAATCACATTTGTGTTGTCCAATAAGCTTGGATGACCATGTATAAAATTCCAATTATCTCAGAGCATGCAACCTAATCTTTGATTCTTTCTTTTTATTATTTCTTCGACAACTGACAAACGAGCGCTTCTTCTTTTCGTGGTATCATTCACTACTTCAATCTCAAGTTTAAGAAACCTAGAGAGAGAGAGAGGAGAAGAGACAAAATTTGCAAAGTTTATAAGCGACTAAAAAAGGGATTCATGCACAATGTTATATTCGAGTTTCAACGGTATTTTAGTAGTCAAAGGCCTCCAACTGATATGTCTCTTTTAAACTGGTAAAGGAAGTAACATTAAACCTGAAAAATGGCAAGAGATGTCATAGATAGAAGAGAATCTATCAAATCCTTAATAAACATGGTTGTTCATTGATGATATATCATGATTAGAGAAAGAAAGATAGACGATGATTCCTTTGTTTGATTAATTAGCTTTATATCCATTAACCTTTTTCTCCGGTAGCGGACTCATGATCAGGGCATTGAATTATGTAGGTGCTAGACAGCACATTAGCCAGAAAAGACTCATGATTTTGATCATTCCCGCGTCTGGATCATTATTTCTATGGTTTTAGCGGTGGGGGAGGGAAATTTGTCAAGCGGTCAACTATCATTTTTCTTCATTAGCACCTAATTTTCAGGCATCCAATGTGAGGACATTTCCATATCTCTTAATGTTTCATGGATGTGGACAATTTTTTCCATAACCACTTCTCAATCAACTTCATAGTTTCTAATCATCTTCCATGTCAGGTGGAATGGAAGTTTCATTGTTAAACTTCCACCGGCTTTCATGGACCGGCATGTGGTTTTGGTCTTCTCAAGATGGAAACAGCAAGCCATTCAAGTTGGGGATCGGATCATTTTTCAACAAATATTGGTATCTTGTGTCCAATGTACGCGGAATGTATTTAGTGGCCATAATTACTTAGGAAACTTCACATCTTAGTTGTATTTATATAAAAATAATTATAAACATTGAATGGTAAAAATTTAACCCCATCTATATTTTAAAGGTTACCATATCGATTTCTATTTTATACTTCTCAACAACTTTTAAGAAATAATCCAAGTTATGATCATGGCTATCAGGTTCAGTTCAAGCGATTATAATTTGATTTTTATAGGAAAATAGGAATACCTTCTGTTCTCTAATTTCAATATAAAACATTATCACAACAGAAATAAGTGTACAAATAAAGTGATAATCATGATGGAAATGTGTTATTGGTAACTGTAACTTAAAGCTTCGCTTTAAATAGAGGATGATTTTTAAATGTCACGAAACAAAGTATGGTATGATAAAATATAATGTAATAAAAAGAAAGACAGACTAGGTAACCTACACGCACTTAATGGTCAAATTGAACTTATGACTTAGTTCATCGTTTCTTATAAAAGAGCAATACTTTAGACTTATTTTTTTAACAATATTTTAGACTTTGATTAAAAATCTGTTACTATTTTGTCTAATGTTATGTATTAATAACATAATTTAAGAGATACATAAAGTTAATTGAAAAATCCAGCTGATTTAGAAAAGAATTAGAAATCTTAAAAGATTGTTTCTTTAATGTTCAAATATATAAATGGGGAAATCAGTAAAAGAATTTCATAAAATTTTATGAATCATTCATTTTAGACACACTTTTAAGTAACTTTTTATAAGTCAATTAATACAAATTAAGGAAACAAGAATAATTTGTAAAGGAACATATACATAATGGGAGCTTTTAAAGGTTGATTTACTTTAAAATGACTAGGTACTTGAAAAAAATTTGTTAGAATTCAAATTCTGATTAATGTAAAGTGGGAAAAAAAAGAATATTTGTAACCTAAAATAAGTTTCTGGTGAAATACATATATATTAAAAAGAACATATTTAAGGTAACAAACTGGATTCTGTTTTTCAGGAAATGATAAGTTGGATTGCATGTGCAGCTTCTATGCCCCACTGCCCCTTTTTCTTCTTTTGGGCGACACTTCGTGTAATTTCCTCAGCCAATCATGGATAAGTATCAAAAACAAACAATTTAGTGGTGATCGCCTCGCCTTTCCAGCCTTGCAACAGCTCCCATTGGTATCTTTTCTCTAATCATCAAATTTCACCCCAACTTCCAAATCTATCCATCTGTAAACCATCTTTACTTTACCAAATAGGTCTTCAAAAACACATATTCCAAATTTGCGGACAAAAGAACAGAAAGAAAAATAATTTCTCTATAATAAGCTTTTCTTTTTGTAAATCAAAGTTATCATGAAAGGAGAATATGTGAAAGGTATTCATAAAAATAACATGTTTCCATAATAAATTGTATTGTATATTGCAGAGATTCTGAAAGAAAGTTGGTAATATCAGTAGTAGGCAACTCGTCGTAATTGATGGCCAAGTCTCTGTATTCCAAGTCCAGCTGTAGTCTTTCTCAAACTTAACCCACCTTCGTTCCACGAATCTCTCTGCCTCCCTCTCGCTTTCCATTTTTTTCTTTCTTTCCTTATATTTCTATTTCTCTCTGTAGACCTCACCATACACACCAACGTCAGGAAAAAAAAAGGAAAAAACAAAGTAATGTCGTATGAAAATCCGATGTCTCTCTCTAAAAAAGGCTTGAACATGTCACCTTGTTCCTTCTAAGCCACAGAAGAGAGGGCACACAATTAATAATTCCCTATATTACTAATAAACCTCCTCACAGAAAGACTCGAGCTTTTACAAGACAAGAGTCACGGACAGAGCGGTAAAGATTCATACTTTACGTCTACCGTCGGCCGTCATCCACGGGACAAATGGCCGGCAATGCCTCTGCGGTGGTCGTCCTCGACCTCGTCCGGGAGATTGCTGATATGTCCCTCGGAAATGATGGTGGATCGGTGTTCAAGAAGGAGTGTACCGATCTGGTTCGTCGGGTTTCCTTGTTGACTCATTTCCTTGAAGAGATAAGGGATTTCAAGGGTGAATCTCCGCCGTTGGATGCGTCCACTTCTTGTTCTTCTTCTTCTCCCGGTAGCTGGGGCTCTGATCTGCTTGGTGCCCTTCAAAATGCTAAACTTCTTATATTCGCGGCTTCGACTTTTAAACCCGCTAATAGTTCTGTAAGCTTAAACTCTCTCTCTCTTCCCTGATATTGATGTTCCTTTAATTGGGGATTGACATTCTGGAATATGGCTATCCTGGTTTCTAGTCTATGATTATCGTTCTTGCTCTGAAGATAATTAGGTTTATAGTACTTCAAAATTTTCTGTTTTTTGATTCACTGATATTAGCTTCTTTTGTTTTTTTCCTGGAAGTCAATGATATTGACTGCTGAAGAGTGCTTCAGTTGGGAATGCTAAATTCATGTTCTTTAACGGAGGGAGTTTATACATAGAACTGGGAGTAAGATTCCACGAAGACTACGTTACAGTCAAATGACTGTTGGATTATTGTTATTGAATTGTCATTCTTACAATTTGAAGTTTCTAAATACCAACATACAGTAACTAGATAGTAAAGATTTGAGCTTTACCGAAAGCCGAAGTGCGAAGAGGAGAATTTAAACCTGATATTTTGGTTCCAAGGACTAGACCTATTCAGAAAGGACTTTTCTTTTTTTCCTTTTGGTTGGTTTTCTATGTCTAAAAACTGTTTAAATGCGACTCCATAATGGCTGCTGCGTCCTCTACAGAACATTCCGTTTTATGTTGCTGAGTTTGATATTTCTTGGTTTAAGGTTGGAGGAGAAGAGAAAATTGCTTCCCAATTTCAGTGTGTGACATTGAAATTGCACAGTGCTTTGGCTAAGATACCATATGATCAGTTTGATATCTCAGAGGAGGTACAAGAACAGGTATGGGTTCAGACGTTGGAACCTTTTGGCCTTTGTGATATCTTTGTATGTTTGCCTTGACTGGATTTCAACCTCAACAAAATTTTGTCTCCTAGGTTGGATTGGTAAGATCACAGTTGCAAAGAGCTATAGAAAGACATGACTCGATCAATTCAAGATCAACTTTCGCTACTTTAACTCAGTTGGTGGACAAGGATATCAATCAGGTATCAAAGGGGAACAGGTTAACTAGAAGCTGGCATATTGAGAATAGTGGTAGTGGTAGTGTCAAGGAAGTTACAGAAAGCCTGGAAACTGTTTCAGGAAGTAACAGCTCAAAAAGCTGTATTGTAGATCAGGCCACCAGCAAGGCAATTGAAGTTGATGATAACTCTAAACTAGAAGACTTGGAGAAGCCTGACGCAGTTACAATTCCTGATGATTTTCTCTGCCCAATATCTTTGGAACTGATGAGGGATCCTGTTATAGTTGCGACAGGACAGGTAAAGCATTTTCTGTGCAGAGCCAGCCTGCTAAACTATCTGTTTTTTCTCAAAGTGTGCTTCAAATGGGGTAAAAGATCATCCACCTTCAAAATTCTGTAACCTTTCTGATTTAATTTGAAATTTTGCAGACATATGAGAGGTCATACATACAAAGATGGATAGATTCTGGCAACACAACATGTCCAAAAACTCAACAGAAGCTTGAACATTTGATTTTAACCCCTAATTATGTATTGAGAAGTTTAATATCACAGTGGTGTGAGAAGCACAAAATTCAGCAGCCAACTGGGTTAGCAAATGGAAGACTAAAAAAGAGTGATGGATCTTTCCGTGATGTTAGTGGTGACATGGTAGCCATTCAGGCACTTGTGCGCAAGCTTTCAAGTAGGTCAATTGAGGAGCGTAGAGCTGGTGTGTCAGAAATCAGGTCTCTATCCAAAAGAAGTACTGATAACAGGATACTTATAGCAGAAGCGGGAGCTATTCCTGTTCTAGTAAACCTATTGACTGCAGAAGATGTGTCAATACAAGAAAATGCTGTCACATCCATTCTTAACCTATCAATATATGAAAATAACAAGGGACTAATAATGCTTGCTGGTGCTATTCCTTCTATTGTCCAAGTTCTAAGAGCTGGAAGTGTGGAGGCAAAAGAGAATGCAGCAGCAACTCTTTTTAGCTTGTCCCTTGCTGATGAGAACAAAATAATAATTGGTGCTTCAGGGGCAATACCTGCTTTAGTAGAATTGCTTCAAAATGGAAGTACTAGAGGGAAGAAAGATGCAGCCACAGCCTTGTTTAATTTGTGCATTTATCAGGGGAACAAGGGCAGGGCTGTGAGGGCAGGAATTGTAACAGCATTATTGAAGATGCTTACAGACTCTGCAAATGGTATGGTTGATGAAGCTCTAACTATTTTTTCAGTTTTAGCTAGCAACCAAGAAGCAAAGGCTGCCATGGTGAAGTCTAGCACCATTCCTGTTCTGATAGATTTATTAAGAACAGGTCAAGCCCGCAGCAAGGAGAATGCAGGAGCCATTTTACTTTCGTTGTGCAAGAGAGATCCTGAGAATCTTTCTTGTATAAGTAGGCTTGGTGCAGTAATACCTCTGACAGAGCTTGCTAAGAATGGCACGGAGAGGGCGAAGCGAAAGGCTACTTCACTATTAGAGCATTTGCGGAGGCTACAACAGGTCTGAGAGGGATGATTCTGCCAACAATTGCTTTAATTTTATTTTGATTACTCTTCCATCTAATTGTTTTCCCCAATTTTTTTCAATGACTCTTTTTTATCGTGAAAACTAAGGATAAAACCATGAGATACAAAATCAGTCTCATCAATCACATTGTATTTATATTCTTTGTTTGTTGTGAGAGTGTAAAAATGCAACCAGTATATTGTTCAATGAGAATTTAACTCTTTTAAGATTGTTTTAGTTGTAATTTTATTCGTAGCATAAGCTATGCAAGGATTTTATTTTTCCATCAACCAGACCGATTTGTCCTTCCTGGTAATGCTGACTAGCAGATGCATTGGAACAGTAAAATATTAAGTGAATTCCATGATAGCTGCAAGTAGTAGAGGCAGAGCATACAAAAGTTTCGTCCTCGAATTTGTTCCACCAAATATTCAAAAGAAAAGAGGCCGCATAGAGTTATCTATCATATGTTCAAAAGCATGCAAAATTAGAAGAAACATCAAAATCTCGTCTTGCTAAATCGCTCTATCTAGTTTTGGGATTGCAAGGCTCCATGTTAGTAGTTAGAACCAAATTGGAAATCACTCCAAGACGCTGTTCTTGTGAAATTGCAAATACCACAATATTGGAAAAACCCTAAAATTTTTCTCTGTGGATCGTTAAGAGTGCTAGATCAAAAAGTGGCAGATGACAAACTGTTACCAATGGAGTTGTAGCTCATTGGGAGAGAATGTTTAAAACATTCTCCTCTACTAGATTTCAAATTTTGGTAGAGCCAATAAATTTAATTTATATAAAAAAAAAAGCCCCTGTTGTAATTGTCAGGATTGACTGTGGTTGGCTTAGGGTTCAATTCTAGTTGTTGACAAGGAATAGTAGAAGTCCATGAACTAATGTTAGGATATTGTTGAGTCAGGAAAAGTATGAACCAGCACAATTGGTTCAATTTCCTTTGTCGTGGTCCCAGCGAACATCATCTCTTTGTCATTTTGCCTGAATCATTCAAGCTGTTTACACTAGAAATCTTATGGTTTTCCAGGCAGGTTCCATGACTTCTATCTTACCATTTCCTTTTTCGTAATCCCCTTGTTTTCTCAAAAAGAAGTCTGAATCTTTGGGAGTCACTTTTGGAAGCATATGATTGTCCGCTAAACTTGTCCGTTTCCTATTGTCTTCACCTTAGAAGGCAAGAAAATTTTTGATTGGGAGTTCAAGTTTAGTACGGCAAGATCATCATATTGAACAAGAGAGCTACCAAAATTTAATTGCTTACAAGAAGCAATATTGCTTGTAATTTGATGTGGAGAAAAAGGTGCATCACATCGAGGGCCCCTTTTGTATGTATATTACAAGAACATGGAATGTTTTACAAAGTCGAGAGAGAGTTGCATCGACGGCCCTTCTGGAAACCATCGTCATGCTATTTATGAAATCTTCCATCGGTTATGACATTCAAAGGAGACAATAGGATATTTTACAAAGCCTTACATATCAAATATGAAGTGTTTGAAAAGTCATATGGGTGTTAGGACATTTTCCTCACAGTGGGATATTAAAACTTCCTATTATTAACTTATCACCTCTAAATCTAACAAGTTATGAAAAATAAAAATTTTATTGTAAAAACAACTTAACAACATTATTTCAGAGATTTAAATTTCATTTTTAATAGAGACTAAGATACCAATTAAGTAATCTAGATAGAAGAAGCTAACTGGAAACATTACACATCCAAACTTGAGGGGACACATAAGAGTGAGATTTTTCAACTATCACATGAGCATGATTATTTTTCTGATTTAGGAATATCGTCAAAAACCAAGGAAAGCTTGATAGATTCTCCGAAATCTGCTAGACAGGTGAGATTATTATTATTATTAATGGCGGATACCAAATTTGAGCATTTGCATTTAAAAAGGTGACTTGAGATATTAAGGAGTTTACGTCGTCTCCGTTGTTGCGAGGATGGTCGTGGCTTCTAGTAGACTCAGGAAATTATGGAAAGTCAACGTAACGTGAAACCGCTACTAGAGTGCTCCCCTCACGAATTCCTTCCTCCGATTTGCTTGTGAGATATCAATCGGGTTTAGGTCAAATTTGAGTTAGGTCATTTGAATTTAAGTTTAATCAGGTTAACATTAATTTGAATTTAAATTAAGTCATTTTAGATTCGGATCATTTCGAATTAAAAGATTTTCGAGTTTAAGTTAGGTTTAGGTCAGGTTAATTTAAGTTCGGGTTAATTTCAGATCGGGTAGAATTTAAGTTGGATTAAATTTAAGTCGGGTTAACATGGGTTAATCCATTGGATTAAATGAAATTTCATATATGTATGGATTAAAAAATTTGTTTGTCATTCCCCAAACTCTAAATTCTAAATAATAATACGTTTAATTAATTTTTTGAGATAATTATTCATAATACTTTTAATAATTAAAAATAAGAATTTTAATTTGTTTGCTAAAAATTTTACAATGAGTCTCTTAACTTAAGTCAATTTTTTTAATCTAAGGAAAAAATTTGTTTGTAAAGTTTTTAAAAATTTACTTATACAAATATAATAGTTTATGTGACTAAATAAAAACTAAGTGTGTTATTTGAAAAGATTAAAAGGGAAAAGTAAGTGATTTAGTTGCAGAATGAGAAACTTTAGGATGTACTTCGTATGAATTTAAAAATAAGTGGTTAATAAATAATTATACTAAAAAAACTTACAATTAAATGCAACGCATCCTAAATAAGGTCTTGTTATTTTGACTTAATTTTAATCATGCACTGTACATAATTTTTAAAAGTGGTATAAGTTTCATAACATAGCCATTGAATCATTTTTATTATTCATAAGGTATAAAATTATTTTTTAAATTTTATTTGAAATCTTATTCAATATTTAGATAGTTAAGAATTGCTTTAGCCATTTATTTGCATTTTTAGAATTAAAATTCTTTTGTTTCGTGTAATTTTTTAATAAAATACTTGATGCATACAATAGTTTATATTAGATAAATTATTTGTTTGATTAAAGCTATAATTAATGGCATTCTCAAGTTAATTAGTATAAATAAATTTATGACTCATTTTCTTATTATACTTCAATAATCTTAAAGACTTCA
>JAOXYD010256609.1:0-16044 GCA_028565735.1 Pinacopodium congolense
TGTTAATCACTCAATTGAAACTTTTTAAAATTTGATCACTTAACTGAAAAAATCTCAAAAACTTGATCACTTAATTGACTGTTATCCCTTTTTGTAAGTGATATCATCTTTGAAATTATGCATGTTTTTGAAAAGTTTTGAAAAGTGTACTTGTCCTCATATGATTATATGATTTATAGAGCATAAATTTAGTGGGACCACTTCTTTTGGCATATTTCTTTTTTTTTAAGGAAAATATGTGTGATATTACTTACTTCTTATAGGGGAAGTTAAGTTTTCAATCATATTTATGTTTATGATTTGCATCTTTATAATATGCATAATTTTGAAAAATATGTGTTTTTGATGAAAAATATGTGTTTTTGAAGAAAAATTTGCATGATATGTTTTTGGAACATAAAGATGCAAAATAAGAGTTTTTGATTCATAATATGCATAATGTAGGTAAATATGCATTTTAAAAGCATAAAGATGCATTTTGTTTTTTTAATACCTTATTAAGCTTTCTTGACCTATAATACATTGTTGCATACATTTAGGAGAAGCATAATTTGTCTTAATGCATAAATTAAGGGAGAGTATCTTTTACAATTTGATATTAGTACTTAAGACTTGATTAAATTTCTATAAGTGGTATTAGAGCTTATGACTTAATGTTTATAATTATTACTTTTGGAAATATTTTTTGATGAAAACACTTGTTATTGAAATTCTTTGAATTTTTTATTCTATGAAAATTTGCACATTTTCATTAACAATCGATATTATTTTTAAAGATGTCAAAAAAGGGCAGAGAGTTGTGTGATATTAAAGAAAGATACATTTTTACGTAAAAAGGGGGAGAGTTATATCATTTCATAATGCATGGAGCATTTAAGTGAAATGTTTTGCATACATGTGTTTCATATTTTGTATGCCCTTAAAATCACATGTTTTATCATCATAAAAAAGGGGGGATATTGTTGAACCAATGGGGGCTCCAATCATTGGTTTTGATCATGATAAAGCATTTTTGTTACTAATGTTTCAGTTTTGATGTGCTAGAAAGATAGGTTGATGTAAATTATGCAAGAACATGTGTTGGAGCCCAAAATAAGTTAGTATATCAAGTGAAGAAAATAGAAATAAAGTAACCATTTATGAGACGTATTAGTGTCTTTATTTTCCATATATCCATATGTTAAATCTCTTTGATTATAAGGTTTAAAGCTATACTTAATCAAAATTGATCTTTTTTTTATTAAAGTGTATGCTGGAATCAAATGAAAAAAAATTGGCAACAATTTTGGAAAAAAAAAAGTTGAAATAGAAGTTAGATCTAACTGGACATGGTCTCATGCAATAATAACTGTGATAAATAGTAACCAAAATTTTGGAAGATTTTATTTTAATTTGTACCTTGCACCTAACGAATGAAACTAAAAAGGAGGGTTTTTATATTTTATTAGACTAAAAAAGAAAAAGGAATTTTTGAAAAAAAAAAGAAATAAACATGACCTAAAGGGAGGCTAAGGTGGGACGTGAGCAATAACATTACATAGTAGGTGTGGGCATCATAAAAGGGGTAATTGAAAATCAAGCTATAGCGACGTAGAGGCCAAAAAAACATAAGCAAGACAAGTGAACAATAGTAAACCAAAAAGAAAACAGAGAAAAATATCAAGCGTAAAATAGAATACGTGTAGGAAGAATAAAGTCATGATGAAGGAATCCCAGTTACTAAACTTTGATTGTTATCAGACCTTTGTTCTTCAATTTAATTTCTTTATTAAGTACTAATTATTTTTCTGGATTGATATTTGATTGTTTGATTTTACAGCTAAATGCTAGAATAGATAGGTTAATTTTCAATTCTTCTTATCAAAAGTAACAACAAAGATTTTTTATCTAGAGACATAATTCTAGAAAAAAAATAATTTTCTAGGCTAATTATACATCATATGTATGTTATCTAGCTCATCGATCTTCTTGATTTGTAAAGTTATTAGTTAATTAAATATGAGATTGTATCTAGGTTTTTGATTTAATAGGATTAATTTAAATACATGTTTTAGTTAACTAAACATAAGAGAAGATGGATAAAGACTTAAATAATAAATTAATTATATTTAATCTTAATAATCAACACAAGTTCAATAACAAAGGAGATCAAAGATCAAGATTTGTTATTATTGATTGTTAAATTTTCATTATTTTTTCATTAGTTATTTTTACTTTAAGATTTTAATTAAATTCTATTTAATTCATGATTTAAACCAACTTTTTATTTTTTAACTACTAACGATGGAATTCCTCATAGGAACGATTCCTACTCTCCACTACTACATTAACCTAAGTTGTGAGAAGTTAGTTTCTTTTTATATTTGGTTGTAAGCAACAACATTCACCAAATTTTGGCTTTGTTACTGGGGATTTTTTTTCCAGTGTGTGTGCTTTGCACTCTCAAACCAATCTAAAAATTTATAGTTCAATCATAAAATAAAGAAAATAGAAAAGGAAAAAAGAAAACAAATGAAAGAAAGACAACAAGCATTAAGAGAGGAATGACAAAGAGAAACGAACATAGCTATCAATTACACTTTATGCTAACTAGCTGCTCTAACTAAGGACCAACAGCCTCATTGCATTACCTTTTTTAATTTGGGTGACAACAACACTTGTGAACTGAAATCAGGATTGATTCATTTGTTAGCCATATTTCGAGACATACCAGGAGAAGATCCTTATAAATACTTGAAGGAGTTTGATGTTTTTTACAAGGGGATAAAGCCTACCAATGTCACTAAAGAGCAAATCAAACTAAGGGTTTTTTCATTTTCTCTTAAGGATGATGCCTAAGATTAGTTGTAATATTTGCCTATTAGAAGTATCAAAACAAATGTGAAGATGAAGAAGGTATTTCTACATAAGCTTTTCCCAAATTTTAGGGCTGCCAATATCATAAAAGAAATTTATGGCATCCAACAACACACCATAAAGTCATTATATGAATATTAGTAGAGATTCAAGAAACTTTGTGCAAATTGCCCCCCCCCCCACCACCCAATCAATGAACAATTGTTGATACTTTTACAAAGCCCTTTTACCAACTGAAAAGAGTATGAATTATACTGCAAGTGGAGGAGCTTTAGTTGATAGAAAACTAGTAGCTATATGGTATTTAATATCAATTACAAC
This sequence comes from Pinacopodium congolense, assembly GCA_028565735.1. Taxonomy (NCBI): domain Eukaryota; kingdom Viridiplantae; phylum Streptophyta; class Magnoliopsida; order Malpighiales; family Erythroxylaceae; genus Pinacopodium; species Pinacopodium congolense. The sequence continues at coordinate 3,178 of JAOXYD010256609.1, forward strand.
TTCCAACTCTCAACAATTTAGAGCTCATGATAATTATGGTTCAAGACATGTTATTGAAATGGTAGTTTCTTCACTAGAAAGAAGACTTGATGATTTAACATCTTTTGTGCATCGACTTACAGTATCAAGGAAGAAAAAAGCTAAAACTTATGGTATCTATTATATGTTTGGTTACCCTAATGATAGGTGTCCCACTTTACAAGAAGAACAAGTTGAATAATCCAAAGCAATGGGTGGTTTGCTTGGACAGCCCCAAAGGAAGTATGACTTGTTCTCAAACATATATCATCCTGGTTGGCAAGATAATCTAAACCTTTGTTCTGGTAATAATTAGAGACAATATGTAAGTTCAAATTTCTAACCATATAAGAGGCCTTATATGCTTAGATAGTAACAATAATTAGGGCAAAGTTTTGGTAAAAATAACCCTTTAAAAGTATAGTCAAGACATTGGCCACAAATACTTTAAAATTTTAGGTAAATATAAAAGCCATCATATAGAATCTTGACTCATATGAGCCAAATAAAGATTGCTATTAATAGGCTAAATGCACAAAACTTAGGAAAACTTCCTTCCTAACTTGAGGTGAAGTGCTATCACATTTCAAAATGGTAAGGAATTGAAGGAATCCAAACCAAAAGTTTCCAAGTGAGGGGTTAAAGAAAGTAGAGCTAGAAGTTCTAAAGCAACCATAAGAGAAAAAGGAGGGTGATTCTTAAATTGTTATGCTTAAGTTCAATGTGCAAACCCCTTTTCATAGTAGCTTTTCCAAGCATAAGAAGGAGTAAGAGAAGGAAATCCTTAAAACTTTTCGCAAGGTCCAAGTAAATATCCCTTTACTTGATGCTATTAGGCAAATTCCTTATTATGCAAAATTTCTTAAGCAATTATGTACCTTAAAAGAAAAGTTAAGTGGCATTGAGAAGGTGTGATTAGGTGAAAATGTATATGTTGTGCTTCAAATGAAGTTACCTCTTAAGATTAAAGACCATGGTATGTTTACATTCCCTTGCAAAATAGGTAATCTAAAAATTGAGAAAGCATTGTTGGATTAGGTGCATCAATTAATGTTATGTCTTAATCTATTTATGAATCTTTGAATATAGGGCTTTTAAAAGAAACATATGTCATAATTCAACTTGTTAATCAATTTAATGCCTATCCTAAGGGTGATCTTATGGATGTTTTAGTCCAAATCAATAATATGATGTTACCTATTGATTTTTATGTGTTATACATATGTGATGAAGATTCATCCACTTCATTCCTAATTTTATTGGGAAGACAATTTATAAAAACCTATAAAACAAAAATTGATGTTTATAATGTGTCCCTGACTATGGAAATTGATGGTGATGTGATTAAATTTAATATTTATGATTCCATAAAATTTATTAATGATGATCAATGCTTTGTATCTGAGAGTTTTCTCGATATTTTAGTATAAGAAACCTTTTGTTTAGATGAACCCGATAAATTATTGACTATATTGGAAAATAGCTTAGATATCCATGAAAGGCAAGCATTAGCCATTTATCTTGTCATTCATGATGAGTTGGATACCATTATAAGCAAATACTTGGAGGAACGGGTTAGTTTTTTAGAATTAACTAAAATTAATATGAAGTTGTTGTCATCTCTTTATGCAACCACTAAAATTAGAGTTGAAGGTTCTTTTAGGTAACTTGAAATATGTGTTTTTAGGAAAAAAAAAAAAAGAAAATCTTCCTATTATTTTTTCTAGTAGACTAACATCTTTGTAGGAAAAATTACTTGATATGATAAAAAATCACAAAGACATTTTTGGATAGACAGTTGTTGGCCCTAAATGACACCTAAGAGGGGGGTGAATTAGGTTCTTAAAATTTTAAAATTAATAACAAAAAAAGTAAGAAATACTTTGCAGAAGTTAAGTAAAACAATAATAAAATAAACAATATCAAGAGTACTAGAAGTTTACAAAGAATAATATGAAATATCAAGTCTAAAATTTATAAAAAATTACACCTCCTTTTTGTCCTAAGGATAACCAACTATTCTTTTTCAAGGTTCAAGAATAACCTTTTTGACAAATTCTTTTTGAAGGCTTAAGAATAACCTCAAAATAGTAAACAAATTTCTCACAAGTAGAGAAAATCACAAATTTCAAACACACTTATTAATCAGTTGCTCTCAAACACATATTTAGCTCAAAACCTTAAGAACACTTGATCAAGACTTGTATTCTGTGTAATATTTGTCTTATCTCACTTCTTCCTTTTTCCATCTATTTATAAGGTAAAAATATTAAGTTGGTCGTTGTAACATCCGTCACTCTCTTAAGTATTTTTTGCTCTATTAATTTCTTTTGATTGTTGGGCATATTTTTTATCCATTATATAAATCTTCTATCCATTAAGGAATATGACCATTGTGCCTTGTTTGATCGACCGATAGGCCATGTTCAGTCAACCAATCTTCAAAAAACTTTGTTTATTCAGTCGACCGATGGCCATCATTCGGTCGACCAGTCTTCCTTCAATCAGCCGATCACCTTAAGTTACTCATTCGGTAGACCATCCTACCTTGTTCGGTCAACCGAGGCTTCTCTTAGTGCTTAGTTCAGTAGACCAATCCTTTTTATTTGGTCAGACAATCCTTTATTTTCAGCAGTGTCCATACGAACTCTTCAACTTACCAATATTTGTACACACTTAGCAAAGATATTAGTAAAAAGGAGATGTTTTATCATCATAAAAATTGGGTGGAACCTTTCTTGGTTCAACAAAAGTGGTTAATGTGAAGAGGATTAGCCCACCAATTTGTATGCATTGAATTTTACTAGAAAATGAAACTAAAGAAATGAGATTGCTCTAACGAAGGTTTAACCACCAATGATGGAGGTAATAAAGAAGGAGATTTTAAAGCTCTTTGATGCCGAGATAATTTATCCTATTTTAAATAGTAAATGGAAAGGGCAGTTCAAGTGGTTTTTATAAAAACTAGAGTGACTATATTGGAGAATGCTTCAATTAACCAAATGCTTGAAAAATTTATAAGAAAAACTCACTATTGTTATTTAGATGGTTATTCAAGTTATCATCAAATTTTTATTACAATAAAGAACCAAGACAAAATTGATTTTTACATGTTTCTTTGGTATCTTTGCGTATCATTTGGATTATGTGACACATCAATTATGTTTGAAAATTGTATGGTAAATATTTTCTCTGATTATATGGATGGCTACATTAAAGTTTTTATAGATGATTTTACGATCTACGGTGAGTGTTTTGATGTTTTTTTATTAACCTTAAGAATGTTTTGAAACATTCCATGGAAATTAACTTGATTTTAAATTATGAAAAATGTCATTTTAGGTTGATCAAGGGATAATCTTAGGCCATGCACTATCTTCTAGAGGAATTAAAGTTGATAAGGCTAACATAGAAATTATTAAATCTCTTTCTTACCCCATTAGTGTATAAGAAGTTCGTTCTTTTCGTAAATATGCAACTTTCTATCGATGTTTTATCAAAGAATTTTCAAAGACCACTCAACCTTTATGCAAATTACTTCAAAAAGATGTTGAGTTCCAGTTTGACCCAAAAACGTAGGAAAGCATTTGATGAATTGAAAGAGAAGCTAATTTTTGCTCTAACAATCTAGCCCCTGAATTGGAGTCCATCATTCAAGATAATGTGCAATGTATATAATTATACAGTAGGAGTTGCTTTTGGATGAATAATAAACAAAGCACGACTTGTGATTTAATATGCTTCCATAATGTTGAATGATACCTAAAAAAATTATTCATCAATAGAAAAAAAATTGTCAATTGTTGTTTTTAGGATAAAAAATTTTCAATTATATATATTGGGAACACATGTAATATTTTATTCAGATCATGCTACATTAAAATTTCTTGTGTCCAAAAAGGAAGCAAGACCATGCCTTATTCATTGGATTTTACTGCTATAAGATTTTGATGTGGAGATATGAGACAAAATGAAATTGAAAATCTTATTGCAGATCACCTTATTCAAATCCATCTAGATACAGCTTCAAACACCTTGAAAGAGAATCACCAGATGAGCATTTATTTACTGCCTAGTAGGTAATACCTTAGTATGTTGACATAGTTAATTTTCTAGTTACTAAGTCTTTGCCTAGTACTATCACGAGCTAAAAATAAATAAAATCAAAAGAGAGACTAAATACTATGTGTAGGATGAGTCACATATGTGGAAATATTGTTCTAATAGAATTATTAAGTGATGTGTGTTTTATGATAAAATTCCATCTATATTGAATTTTTTCCGTTTGTTTGTGTATGGTGAACACTTTGGTCCCAAAAGGACAACCCGTTAGGTGCTTAAATGTGGTTTGTTTTGGCCTACACTATTTTATAATGCTTATATATTTTGTAAGTCTTGTGATCAATGCCAAAGAATATGTGATTTTGGATCAAAAAAGCAAATGCTGCTCTCGATTATGTTAGTATGTGAAATTTTTTATATATAGGGAATTTATTTTATGGGCCCTTTTTCCTTCATCTTGTGGTAAGATAGATATTCTTGTCTTTATGGATTATGTTTCGAATTGAGTTGAAACTAAGGCTACTTATACTGATAATGTTAAAATTATTGTCAATTTTGTTAAATCTAACATTTTTTGTTAGGTTTGGAGTGCTTAGAACAATAACTAGCTACCATAGAACTCATTTTTATAACTAAATAGTTGAGGGATTGCTAAAGAAATATGGTGTCACATACCTAATTTTAACAATGTATCGTCCACAAACAAGTGGACAAGCAAAGGATTCTAATAAGGAAATCAAATTAATTTTAGAGAAAGTGGTTAATTCTAAGATTGGAGTTTGTGTTTAGACGATGTGCTATGGGTATACAGGATAGCATATAAGACTCCTATTGATATGTCACTATATAGGTTAATATTTGAAAAACACTATCACTTGCATGAAGAATTGGAACATAAGGCTTATTGGATTGTCAAACATGAAATTTGGATTTAATTAAAGCTAGAAATAATAAAAAAAAATTACAATTGCAAGAGTTGGAAGAGATACATAATGATGCTTATGAGAGTGTTAAACTTTATAAAGGAAAGATTAAGACCTTTCATGAAAAGATCCTAACTAGAAAAGAATTTTATATAGGTCAAGAGGTCTTTTATAACTCTAAATTCAAGTTTTTTTCCTGACAAATTACAATCTCGTTGGATCGATCCATTTATTGCTACTAATATTTTCTCACATGATGCAGTACAAATTTAAAGTTTAGACAATTTTAAAGTGTTTAAGTTTAATGGACATCAATTAAAACTTTATTATGAGAATTTACAGCTTAAAATTGTGGTAGAAATTGAACTGGCCAAGCTAGTTTATTCTTAATAAGTCAATTAGCCTTTACGTCCAACTAATACAACATTAAAGAATTGCTCTTTAGAGGCATCTCAAGATTCATTTTAATTTGGGTTGTTTCATTTTCATTTTTTATTTTTTATTTTATTCATTTTAATTTTAATTTCTACCAAAAAAACCCAAACATTAACTCTACTACATATAACATTTATGTTTTTTCATTTTTTACTATTTAATTTTTAATTTTTTAAATTTATTTATTTTAATCTTATTTAAAAATTTGTTAAAAGAGAGAGAGACATTGATGGATCATCACAAATCACCAAATAATAAATACCTAACTAACCTATTATGTAGCAAAGCAACTTAAGGTTGATCCCACAAGGAGTTAGGGGATTTCTAGTTATTCCTAATATTGTGCTAAAAGGAAATAAAAAGAAAATACCACCTCCTGAAATGTTTAACGAACTTAAAAATAAATAGAAAAGATAACAAATGAAATTGAAAATAAAATAATAAGTAACATTGCAAACAAAAAGAAACAAATAATAATAAAAGAAAATTGGGCAGAAGATTTGTCAAGGATTTAGGATTTATAATTGATCATCAAAAATATATATTATATGCTTTATCTAAGATGCTAACCTATGGATCCAAAAAATCTCTTGAATCCTAAGTTCCTCCAATTTTAAACAAATCCTATACGATGGAAAATTTGTCCCTAATCACATAACAACTTAGAATAAGCTCTCCATATTTAGTGGTGCAACAGCATTAGACGCTAGGGAACGACTAACCTAAGCCACAATCTCGCAACCTCGGATTGTGTAACTTAGAGAATTAGAATCCTAGGCTAAGTTAATTAAGTTTACCTACAAATTCAATTAACCTATAGTCGCTTATAGATTTCGCTGATGACAATTACGGATTGAAAGCTAAATCCTAGCAATTGAACTAGAAATTAAACCTAGGATGGCCAATCCTATGAATAAATTCCAAATTCATGGCATTAAACCAAAATTCCAATTCAATCTCATTTAAAAACAGAATGCCCAATGTAAATTAAGTCAGTTATCACAACTACAAGGCCATTAACCCATCAATATCTTCTTACCCAAGGGAAAACCTAAGCTAATATACTAAAAATAATAAGAACACAGTCTGAAATTAACAAAACAAAAAATAAAGATCTAGAAAACATAAAGATAATAAGAAAATCAAAGTTGGAAAATAAGGAAACCACAGTATATTAATATAAACTAAGCATTCAACATATATTTAACATAAGCCAAATGAAATAAAAATGAAAAAAAATACAATGAAAATTGAAAGACAATAGAGAAAACAAGAATAAAACTAGAGTTCTTCAACCTAAACACTAAATCTAACAATAAAATAATGAAGAAAACCCTAAAAACATAAGAAAATACAAAGAAAATGGTGTCTGCATAAAGAGGGAACAAACTTGTCGAAATTTGGTCTCTCTAGCCCTTTTATATGCCTCTCTTAAAGATAGGGATGATTTGGAAGTGAATGGAAAAGTTTTCCCTTAATTTTAGCATTTGACAACATGTTTTACGTACAATTATGGCTCTTGAATAAAGATATACAATGTTCTACCTCAACTGCCATTTATATCCCTAAAAAACACCCTAAACACTGGTTAATTGATAGCTTTTGCCTCTTTTTGCGCTTTTTACTCAAATTCCTCCTGCACACCTATGATTTCCATTATATTTGGTATGTAGATTCCTTACATGTTGTTCTTGCATCACATAACATTTTAGAACAATCTAAGATCTAAACCTGCACCTAATGCATCATCTAAGTTGCCTGTACCACAATTGATGCATGTTTGAGCTTCTCTTGCTCTTCTCTTGATGCATCCTTCATGGCTTGTCATATGGCCTTGAAATTTAATGTAAAACTTCATAACATGATACTCTAAGTCCTCAAAGTGATTCTATACCTTTTCTAGTTCCAATTTTTCTCTAATTCTACTCCAGACTTTGCCTTTTCAACTTATATATGTGTCTTAAGATCAAATTTACATGTAAACTCAAAGGAACATAAATTAAGCGTTTAAACATCAAAATAGGAATGAAATGACAATGAAACTCATATGAAAAAATTATAAAATATATATCCCTATTAGAAATAAACATGACAGCCTCCCCCCTTTCCTTCTTCTTTTTTCTTAATTCTTTTAATTCTTAATCTAGCTATCCACCTCCCTAATGCAAACCTTATCCTTCAATTAGCTAAGCACAGATGTTATCCCCCTTCAACCAGCCACACCAAATCCCCAACCAACTACACCCCTCCGCCTAGCAACAAACACATCCCACCCTTGCCAATTAGCTATGCTACCTATACATACCATCCCCCAACACCACCCAAGTATCACCTCCCTTTTGGATGCACCACTTAAAAACCTACCCTACAGTAAGGACATCGACCCCCTCTCCCAGTCACTAACCATGCCCTAAATAAGCCACCAATCAAGCCATTAAACAACCAAAAAATCCATATTAAATCTAACTCAACCGCCCCCCCCCCAAAAAAAATTAGCTATTCACCCTACCCACATCAGCCTATCACCTTTCCATCTAACCCATTCACCATTCCAAATAACCCAACTAGCTAAATCACACTAGCATCCATTCCAATTAGCCAAGCCAACTCCTGCCCCCTAGTTAACCATGCCAGCTTCACCCACCCACTAAATATTTGATAAATTGTTTTAAAAAAATCACACTACATTACGACCTACCAGTAACCACACAATGCCAACCCAATGCTCAAGTCACATCAATCCATAGGTAACATCCTCTTTAGAAAATCAACCAGTATCCTAGACTCTTCTACCTACCTGATGAAGCCAATAAATCTCTTTAGCCACGAGACTTCAACCGCTAATATACGACACCATTAACCTTATAAACATCGAAGACAGCCCATCACCATTGTCATTTTTAGATTTTCCATAATTGTCACCAACTTCTCAGCCACCAGCAGCCACTAAGGACTCCAATTCATCTTATATAATCATTTCTCAGCCACAATAAGAAGTAGCAAAAATACAACACTCACAATAAACAGAAGAAGTAATAGAGGCAAAAGGAACAAAGGTGGAAGTTTCATTAGAAAGTGGTGACATCCTTCCCATTCCCCATAGTCTGGAAGTTAATAAATATAATTCATTTAATTGAAAAATTGATAGGGAATGTTATGAAAATGTTTTCAAGATGCATATCAGTACTTGTAAGTATTTATATACTGAAACTTTATAAAGTTTGAATTTACATTCTGAAGTTCACAATTATGTGGATAGAATGGGATGGCACCAATATATTAATGTTTAATAACCTGAATAAATGAAACTAACAAAGTAACTTTATGCTACTTTTGCTTTCAAATTAGATTATTCAAAATTGATCTTATTTAAACCTGGTATGATAGAATGCATGCTAGTAAATAAGTAGGGTTCATTTTTTGTTCCTACTTTTTATGCAAAAATGAATTTTTATGCCTAAATTTTTGCTAGAACTAATGCATTTTGATGGTTGATTTCTATAAATGCATTTTCATCCAAATTAAAGTTCTTTAAGCTCATGTTTCTCAATTCAATTCAAACCAACACTAATGGCAAGTACACCAATCTCAAGTAATAAAGTAGAGGTAAATTTAAGATCCAAGTATCGTTCCTAGGGGGATACTTTGCTAAAAATGCAAGTACTAAGACAAATTTGATCACAATTATCTACATAATCTCAATTGAATGAAAACATAAAATAAAATTACTAAACAATTTCAAAACATTCAAGTTATACATAATAACTTTGTTCAATAAAAGCTGTCTTTATGGATAAAATTGGTTAGGAATTTGTTATTCAATGACCTTAATGGATTAAAGACATATTAAGGGACTTATTCTAGGATCACTTCACTCAATCTAGGCAAAACTGTGGTTAAGACAAGGCTTAATCTTTAAATACTTAAGTCGGAGTTTGGTTATGTCATAATCTTAATCATAAGGCTTTAAAACCAAGAATTTTAAATCTAAAAATTCAAAAATTCAGATTCTAACCCTTAAGATAAATCAAAATTTAGTTATTTAATGATTTAAATCAAGTTTCTTAAGGATTTTTCCAATAAATTAGGTAGATTTCTCATACCCTAACTTATTTCTTAACTTATTTAGTGTAAAACAAGCTTTAATCCCTTCCAAAAGCAAAGAACAGCCCTTAATCTAATAGGAAAACAAATTTAGCACATGCTCAGGTCATTTCAAAACAAATCCTAACCAAAAATAGGATCAACAACTCATATTAAACAAGAAACAAATCAAACTCATCATATAAAGCATAATCTTGCACAAATGATAAAGAAAGGTGAATTTAATAGATGAAAATCAGTTAAAGTGCACCAATTTCTGGCTCTAAACATGTTTAAAAGGTTGAATCATATGTTTTGAGCTTCAACAACTCTAAAATATTACTCCGATCTACAAAACAAGGTGAAAATGTGAAGAACAAGAGAAAATAATCCTAAGGTTCTTCTAAGGTTCTCTTAATCTAATTTCTCTCTAAATTTTGTATTTTTCTCTGTCCATCCTCTTATATATGTCAACTGTAAGTGGAGAGAAACTAGGGCAAGTTCCAACAAGTAGAGAAGGAGATCCAGCTAGAAAAGTGTCAACTGCTACTTAAATGACACTTAAAAGGAGTTAAACGGTGCCTACTGAGCATTGCCATTTAAGTCTCTGACTCAGGGGTAGAGCGGCACCTGGCTGGGTTGAACGGCGTCTCTTTTGACCATCTGTTTTACTTAAAAACTTCAAATTTCAGCAACCTTTTCTTAAATTTTCTGAATTAAATCAACTCCAACTGTAATGTTAATCAATCAAACACATATTTAAGCTAATAAACATCAAATTTAATCAATTATAAAAAATTTAGCTTAAATTGGAGGCAAACATGATATAAAAATCAAGTCTATCACATTTTTAAATGGTTATTGTGATTATATGCCTAAATTTGATCCATATGCATTGTGGTCTAAATGGTCGATCTATACTACAAAAATATGATCATTGTAGTTTTAAAGTTCTTTCCTTCACAAACCTTCTTTGAGATATATGCATCGTTTTTGGATTTATAATTTTTCTACTCATAGAAAAACTACTGGTATATTGTTGAAAGCTAAGTTCTTCTTTCTATGGTGTATGAAAATTAATGTTTCTCTTAATTTGGGTTTTTGGATGCTCACTCGATTGAATTCCATTTTGCAAAATCACAACCAAGCTTTAATCTTAATCTTATATATCACTCAACTTGTTATTAATATAATAGTTTTAAATGTTGAAAATACTAACCTTATTATTTCTTGAGTGATAGAACCACTAGATTGTGAGTGTTTGTATAAGATAGGACTTTCCATTTCAAATGGAGCTAATGGATTTATTTTTTCCCCTCTTAGACTTATTGTATAACTTACAACTCGACCATATTGGTGTCATATGTGCCATGTGTGTTAAGCCATGAAATTTAATCATAGTAGTTAGAATGAGATTAAGTTGTGTACTTGAATTTAAACTAGATTTCCTGAGTATAAGGAAAACCATGTTAATTGATTAAAGTAATTTGTTGTATAAACTTAGTCAAATTTTGATACTTAAGTAATTAGGCAATGTGTAAAATTATGATAGATTTTTATATAAACCTGTGTGAGAATTTGAGACTAAATTACTAAATTCCAAAGCCATTCTATATTTCCTTGTTGTGTATGATGCTTCCCTAAGGAGATTACCTTTAAAACTTTCCTTGAATTGGTTTTACACTACTAGATGCATGTAATATGGAAAGGATTAAGTTGTTTTTAACACTTTGACTTAAATGTCCCACCTGATTTATTATCATTTGTAACCCTTTGGAGCCTCTAACTCTTTTGGTTCCTTGAATTAAATATGTTATATTAAAACCCAAAAACCCTATTAGCCTTACCTAATCACTAAGTATAATGAAGTATTAAATGAGCATTTGATGTCTATAGTATGGGACTTTTAAGTTACATTTTATTTTGAGATGATTTTAGACTACTTATGTTATGGGTATTGCTAGTGTATAGTTATTATTAATTTTTTCTTGCTCTTAATTGTTCTTCAAGTAAAAACAAAAAAAAAGAAAAAGAAAAAGAAAAAGAAAAAAATCAAATGTGGAAGCAATAGTTAGTGATTAATAGTTAATTGTATTCAAATGAATGTCTCATAGATTACTTTATAGTTGATTATTCTTATACACTTAGTGATTTGTGAACACTTGTGAAATCCTTCAAACCTTTATGACCCACCTAAACCCAAGCCCAATTACAACCTTGAATAAAAGTCCTTTTGATCCATGATAACATCTAATTTATGTGGAAGACGATTTATGAATTTGCAAGCTTATGATAGTGTAGTCTTTTAGAGAGAATCTTGAGCTAAAGACTAGCCTTTAAACACTTGAGTGAAATGAGTGAACACCGTGATAAAAATCTATCTCAGTTTTATACTTGCCTTTGATCAGTAGTATCTTGACTTTGTTTATATGTACTGGTGAAAACCAATTATGATTGTTTAGTAACCTAAACCTCGAGTTTTCCAAAGGTTGAAAGATTGCATGCACCTAGCCTCTTTGAAAATGAATTGATAGAGTTTGATGGTTGGGTTTAATATGCTTGAGGGCGAGAAAAAAAATAAATGTAGGTAAGTTTGCTAGTGTCTTTATTTTCCATATTAGCATGTGTTAAATTTCTTTCATTATAAGGTTTCAAGCTATACTTAATGAAAATTAATCTCTTTTTATGTTAAGGTGTATATTAAAACCAAACGAAAAAAAATTATAGAAATTTAGGAATGAAAAAGGCTGAAATAGACATTAGAGCTAACTAGACATGGCCTCATGCAACAATGATTATGTAATAGTAGGTAGCAAAATTTTGGAAGATTTATTTTGGTTTTTTACCCTACATCTAATGGCTAAAACTAAAAATGAGGGTTTTTATATTTAGTTGGATTTTTTAAAAAAAGAAAGGAATTCTAGAAAAAAAAAACTTGACCTAAAGAGAATGGGTGGGGCGTGATCCATAACATTACATAAAGGGTATGTGTGGCATAAAAGGATATCTAAAAATCAAACTACAAAGACATGGAGGCCAGAAAAAAAAAAAAAAACATGCAACGCAGGTGGACAAAAGCAAACTGTAAAGAAAATAGAGAAAAATGTTAGCTACAGAAGCATAAAATAGAATACGTGTAGGAAAAAGAAACTCATAATTTTGGGTAACTAAAATTTTATTTCCTTATTGTATGGATCCTAGTTATTAAACTTTGGTTTCTGTAAGACCATTATTCTTTAAAGTAATTTATTTATTGACTAAGTATTGTTTATTGATAGGGGTCAAAATTGATATGATTTTGATAGATAATTTGATGCATTATGACCCCTATATTGTGCTTAAATGT
>JAOXYD010256629.1:0-16043 GCA_028565735.1 Pinacopodium congolense
TCTGACGAATCTACAACACTTAACAAAGAAGGATTTATCATCATGCATGACCATCATACCTCCTAAACTCGAATACAGCACCGTCTTTACTGCCTTAAGGAAGTCGATCCCTAATATCATCTCGAAATCCTTAGGTGGTACGACCATGCAATTCATCTTAGCCCGCCAACTCCCTATGCTCACTGGGATATCGTAAGTAGCCCTCATTACCGCTTGTGCCTTACTTGTAGGCGTTCTTAGCCTAGTTGAGGTCTTGGACACCTTAAGCCTCAACTTTCGCATCATTCATTCCGCCACAAAGGAATGTGATGCACCCGTATCCACCATCGCGGTCACATCTATCCCATTAACCTGTATGCCCACGTACATAAGATCATTATAAGGATTAGGTTCTCTACTAACCGCAGTCAACAAGACTATCAGATTTAACGTCGCATCATCCGAAGTTTCTCCCTCTTCTTCGGCGATCAACGCGTTCAGCTTTTCCTTCCTCAGACATTCTCTTGCATAATGTGACCCGCCGCACAGATAGCAAGCAATCTTGCCCTTCTTGGAGGACGTCTCCTCACTCTTAGAGCCACCGTTTTGCTTGTCTTTCCACTTGAAGTCTCCCTTCTTGGAGCCTTTCTTCTTCTTTCCCTCAGTATTCTCCTGTTGGGCTTGGTCTTTGCCCTTCGAAGAATTTCAGGAGTTCACCTTAGTTTCCTTCATCGTTCGGAAATCCACCAAGGCATCAGCGGCCGCGATTACACCAACCACATCCTTCACATTCTGTTTCCGCAACCCCATTTACGCCTATGGTTGTAACCCGGATAGGAAATTGAAGAGCTTGTCCTCGTCTGACATGTTTTCAATATCAAGCAACACAGAACTGAAAGATTTAACATAGTCCCTTACCAAACCATCTTGCTTCAGATTCTTCAAGGCATCCCTCGCAAGCCATGAAGTATTCAATGGAAGAAATTGATCCTTCAACTCCTTCTTCATGAGCTCCCATGTAACCACGGGAGTTCTACGCGCACTGATTTCGGCAGAGGTCCTCGTTCTCCACCAAAGCTTGGCATCACTATCCAAGTACATGGCCGTTACATTGACCTTCTTAGCATCGGGTAAGTAACTTGTTGTTGAGTAAATAGGCATTTAGATTACTTTAAAAATAATTTATGGGTCCTAAGTATCTTAAAACTAATTTCAAATGTGAATTTGATCATTTAAAGAGCAGCTATAAATTAAAATGTCGTAAAAAAATACCAAAATGAATTTTTGCAAATAAGGTTAGAACACCTTATTCATCAACGCTTAAAATGTACTTGGTTAATTTGCATGCATGATAATAAATTCAAAATGCCCATGATGAGTTATGAAGGTTTTTTTTCATATCAACGTGATGCATTTTGCTTTGATGATATCCTAAGTGTGGATCAAGTTTGGAAAATACATTGCTCCTTGCAACTCTTCTAACAATGCCTCAATGATAGGAATGAGAAATTTATCTTTCAATGTATTGGAGTTTAAAGTCTAATAATCCATATAAATTCACCACATGCGGTCTGCTTTTGGAACTATGAGAGTAGAGGAGGAAGAGTGAGACTAGCTTTTTCTGATAATGCCTTGTTCTAACTTCTACTCACATTGCCTTTCTATTTCATCTTTTTGTGTGTAGGGGTATCAATATGGTCTGACAACCACTCTGTAGTTCCTAGTTCTAGGTTGATGTAATGGTTATAGGAGTGTATCAATGGTAGATTCCTTGGTTCTTAGAATAGTGATGTAAATTATTCCAAAAGTGAATTTATTCTACCATCCAACTATGAAGTGTTCATGGTGATTTCTTGTAGTTTTTTACTACTAGCATCATTTTTCAGTCCATGCATTTCTACAATCCTTATATTCTTTCTAAAAATCATTGTCTTAGTGTTAAATTATGATAAAATTGGCTGCTAAGATTACAGTTTATTAACATTAAAAACTACATCCATCCCTATCATAGTAAGGATAAATAAATTATTAGAAATTAAGTGTTGCCCCACTTAAATTAGAACTTCTTAACATTAACCTAGGGATTGTATTTTATTACCATCAGCGACCAGGACCTGTAATTTCTTAATTTTCTCACACTACAAATCCAATATATTCACCTATCAAGACCCCCATGAAACTATGGATGCTACCAAAATCTATCAAGATCACCAAAGGTCATCCACCAATATCTTCTCGAATTCATATGGGTTACTCGCTGTTGTTTTCTTCGGTGATGACATGAAGTGAGATCTGTGTTTTTTCTTCTTCCTTGGCTTCTGAATCCTCCTTGTCTCATGTAGTTGACTTTTCCACTCCATGTAACCAAAATAGATGTTTCCATTGGTGTCCTCTGGTGTAAACTTCATCACAGTTGAAACATAATCCTCTTACAAAGCAGTCATCATTCTTGGCAAGAGTAAGACGTCTAAAAGTTCTCTTGATCAAATTTGTTCATCACAATGTAGATGAGAAGAGATGATTTCCACTTTTTCTTCTTTTGATATCTGCTGGTGGTGAAAGTAATAATTACAATGACTTAGCGATACTAGTGGGTTATTTTTTCCATCATATATTAGAAACTCGATGAGAGTCAATTTTTGTGATAGCAGCCACCCCTCTATTCGTACTGGCTCTTGATGGACACTTTTATTTCTCTCTCCATATCTTGGTAGACCCTCTATTCTAGTATCAACCAACTCATGAGAAAGTTCTTCAAGGAGAATTGAGAGTTGTTCTTTTTCAACTCAATTGTGTTACCATTCTTCTTGATACATCTCTATAAACAATTCAAATTATCTCTATAGACTACTATTATAATCAACCATAACTCGTGGCTATGATATCAAGTTGTTATGGTCTAGGATTTTGAATAAGTAACAGGGAAATTAGTGGTAGAATCTACTTACAAACCTTGGTTAGAACTATGTTTCTTTGTTTTTATGCCTTTAGATCCTATGTTGAAGATTTGTAAGAAGGCTCATTAAGAAAGAACTTTTTTAATATCATGAAAACAATGAGAGAAAGAAAAAATTTTCTACTACTTTATTCCTTTCTCCCCATTAGAATTTAAAGAAGCAGAAAATTTATCCTACTTCCTTATTCCTTTCTTCCCATTACAATTTAAAGAAGTCCAAATAACTACCTCCTTCTAATAATGAGTCACATAATCACTACAACAAATAATAGGAATTTTTGCAAGAAGTCTAGATATTCTTTTCATGTTTTATTTTTGCTAAAGATGACTTTACCCCTTAACATACTTTATCCTGCTTATTTAACTTCTCAATTTTTTTCAATATCATATCCACTTCATGATTTCTTAATTCATGATTCACTTATGCATATATTTTAGGTGGAGTAATTTTAAAATGTCAAATAATTGGAAATATTTTTGGATGATTAGGACAATTGGGAGTGATTGATAGTGGGTCCTTTGAAAATAATAAGAAATTGTGTATACTTTTTGATAATCATGTGATTTCATTCATAAAGTTTAGTTTCATAGCAATTAAATTCATGTGAACTTCTTCTTTTTATATCAATTAGTTTTAAAAAAGGTATATAAAAATTTGTAATTAGTGTCTATTCAATTCTTTAATAATTTTGTGATAATGCCAAACAGAGAGAGAGAGAGAGATTTGTGATATTAAGGAGAATGATAGGTGACATATTTTTATCATTTCACAATGAATGTATTAAAGAAGTGTAATATGGTTTGATTTGCTTATGTTTTTTGTTTTATGGTTCCTTAATATCAAATCTTTTATTATCGTCAAAAAAGGAAAGATTATTAAACTAAAACAGGTTCCAATTAAAGATTTTAATGTTAAAAAAATAAATTTGTTGCTAATTATTTATTTGACTTAAAAGATAGGAGTTTGGATGAGTTGCATGAACATGTCTTAGAGCTTAAAGAAGATATATTTGCATGAAAATTGGAATTTCATAAAAATTTAAATGAAAAGAAAAATAAAAGAGGTGATTAAGATCAATATAATTAAAGATGAATACGTTTACAATTGTAGTTTTGTATATAAATTTTTCTTTATCTCCGTAATTATTTTAAAGGCTCTTCATGCATGTATGCATCACATTTTACTCAATTATTGCATATGCATTGAATATTAGCTTTTTATATGTAGTATTCGTAATCAAGATAAATTTTGTGCAAGTTTTAAAGAAATTTCTCTTGGTGAGTCAAAATATTTTAGGTAAGTTTTTATGTGTTAAAGTCAAATTTTGTTAAGACATATATTTTTGAGATGTTTGAAAAAGTTTAGAAATTATTTTAAAAGTTTTTAATTGCATATGCTTTCAAAAAGTGTATAAATTTTCGTAAGATAAGACATATTTTATTTTTGAGTTCAATTGAAAGGTATTGGCATCAAAAAACACTTTGCCAAAATTTTTTAACTTGGTCCAATCAAGTTCTTATGAGAAAAATGATTTTTAAATGGTTAAAAAACTTGTTTGAAGTATTTTACAAGTGAAAGTTTCCAAATGTGTTTAAAGTTTCACATATTAGGACATTTAAAATTTTTTATTTAAGTTAAAGATTCTTGATCGCTAAAATCTTTATGAGGAATTTTTGAAAATTTGATTGAATTTCTTTCAAGAGAAAATAATTTTTTTAAAAGTGATTTAGTTAGGTTTTAGAGTGTTTTGCAATTTGAAAATTGAACTGCAGAAGCTTTGGTCAACTAGTCTTGGAGAAGTGGTAAAATAATGCTAAAATTAGGTAAATTGATCGAACAGTTTACTAGAGTGATTGACTAGTCCAATGGATTGATCAATTAGTTGATGCTATAAATGGGTAATCCTAGTTTCAACTTGGTTATAATGGCTTTTGTTTAATATAAAACGTAATTAATTGAAAAGAGAATGAAAAAAAATGTTAACAAAAGTAGTAGTTTAAAGATTTACTAGAAAAACACTAAGACTTAAGGCATACACTAGCACCAAATAAGCAATTGTAATTTCAAAGGTGTTAATGGTACTTATAACAACCAAAAAACAACTATAATAGATAGATACATAATTATACATATTCTAGGCATGTTTTTGGTCATAATTATCTTATGATTAGGGCATAATTTCATTCGATTTGGCTCAATATCAATCGATTATAATACAATTTTTCACATTTACTTTCTAATGATTGTTTAATTTTTGTGGGAATTTATGAGCATTTTAAGTAACTTTTGGAATTAGAAAAGATGTGAAACCAAGTTAAGGAGTAAGAGAATCAAGTGATGAAATTGCACACCAAATTTCAAGGCCAACGGATAAGAGATAAAGAGTTTATGGAAAAAAGATTGAGAAGAGTCAAAGTTGGAAAACTATCTTGAGTACATGACCTAGGAAACGATTGTTTCCTAGGTTATAGATTTACTCCAAAGGTGTTGGTGGCCTAAGCCATAATCGTGGCCTAGGCTATTTCTTGGTTGCAAGGCTTTTACCTAATTTCACCTCTCTCTCTTAAGCTCTAGCCTTTTGAAGCCTAAAATAACCACTGCAAGGGAGGAGGAGGGTCCTAAGCCTTTCTAACATAATTTAGCATAGAATTGGAGGAAAGAGGGTGATCAAAATTGGGTTTGGTAATAATTATCAAAGAGTCTAGAGATTCAATAACTTTGACTATAAGCCTTTTTATCTCTCTTCTTTCTATGCTATTGTTGTAGTTTTCATGATGTTTTTTATCTAATTTTCCTATAGGATTTAGATTTTTATGAACCTTAAGATGTATTATTACATTGTTTATTTAGTTTAATATGAATTTTCAAATTTTCTTTTATCTACATATGGATTCAAATGAGATTTGTTTTTGAATGTTTTGTGACCATGTAACTTCAGTTCTCAGTACATAGGTAATACATCTTGCATATGAATAGACCAACCATAGGTAATACATCTTGCATAAAGTCTTTAGTATTGATTAGGTGTGACTTTAAATCAAAACAATTGGTTTTATAAAACATAGTAATCATTCAATTGATGAATTGAGATACTGTGACCAACTGCTTAATTTTTTTATTTGAATAGGGATTGCATGAATTGAATATAAGCTTGTAATTCAATTTAGGGAACATGCTTGCTAAGATAATCTGGAGAATCTATTTTTAGGGGGATTAACAATACAGATCCTAACTTTAATATTGCTGATTAAATCATGTGAGATTGTCTTTAGGTTTGCTATAGTTTATTTTAATCATCTTTCTTTCATCAATCGATCATAGTAACATAGATAAGGGAGATTCTATTCACTGATAGTACAGTCCTTGCAAATTAACAATTTGGACTCATAATAATTGTACTGCATAACAATATGTACACGTGCCTCATTGCATGTTTGACATTATTGTTTGTAATTCTTCATTTTATATTTATTTAAAACTTAGGAACGTATAAATGTGATCATGTTTTTGGCACCCTTTCTACAGATTACATCAATTATTAAGAGTTTTCTTATCTTTGTCAAAATAGCTAATTTTGTTTCATTTCATTTTAGTTTATTTTAATTTTTTGCGACTTTGATTTTTCTGCACTTTTGATTTCATTCAATAACTATACTCTTATTGATATTTCATTATTCTTTCACTTTTATAGTGGGTCCTTCTTTTTTATATTCAGGAGTCACCTTGTAAACTTAGTAAACCCAGATCTTGAAGTGGAGAGGACAATTAAAAGAGGTTTAAAGGAGAAGAGATTTGATCCTAGCTTGAAATTTGAGGTCTTTGAGTCACGAGTAGAAAACACAGGTAAAGAACTAGAGCTGCGAGCACAATTAACTATGGGAGACTTGTCAAGATCCATATTTCAAGGAATAAAGTCTAATATTCATGGGCCAAAGATGGAGATAACAAGCTTTGAAATAAAAATGCAAATGATCCAAATGCTACAAAAATTTAATGGGATACTAAATAAGGATCTAAATGCCATATCATAAATTTTGTAGACATTTGCGAAACATTCAAGCTTAATAGTGTCTCGGAAGAAGCAAATGGATCTAGATTTTTTCCCTTCACATTGTAGGGTAGAGCCAAGTTTTGACTAAAGTCTAACCCACTTGGTTCTGTCACTATATAGATGGTAGAAAACAAGTTTTTAAGACCCTTAAGTAGCTCTAAAATCTAATCACAAACATTGTCATGAATACATACTAGTACCGAAATGCATGAAAGAGATTAAAGCCAAGTGGAGGAGCACACAGTGTAGAGTTCATAGCCTCATCTGAAGTTAAAGTAGAGGCCTTGAAAATGAAGTTGGCGAATATGACAGTGGCATCTACCTCAGTCCAAGTAATGATATATGATTTCTGTAGATGAGGAAACCCTAACTATGAGTTCCAGTCAGTATAGGTTAGAGGTGAGATAGAATAGAAGACTATGTATAGAATTGTCAGAATAAACTATATAGTAACAGATATAATATGAGGTGACTTAATCACCTTAACTTCTCATGGAGGTGCCAAGGCCAACAAGGACAAAATCATCTACTTGGTTTCTAGCAACAACAACAACAACATCTTAGGTATCCCACCTTGGAAGAGATCCTAGTTAAGTACTTCACTGAGAGAGCAAGTGCATATGCTGTTATTAGGTGTTGAGAAGGAAGTAGTCAATAAGAAATATAAGGTAAAGGTAGAACATGAAGAAGAAGCTAAAGAGAAGAAGAAAAAGTAAGAGTTATCACTTTTAGTTCCTGAAAAAATGGGCATTGAACATCTCAAGAACATAGGTATTTGTTTTAAACCTAATAAAAAGTTAAATACTAACATTTCTTCAGTTGAGTTTCTAATGTAAGAACAAAAAAAAAAATACAAGATTCATGCACGATGTGCTCTTACCAAAGAAGACAAAGGAATCTTCAAGGGTAATGATAAACGATGAGAGTGCTACAACTTTTGTTGACAAGCTTCCATAGAAGTTGAAAGACCTAGGGAGTTTCTTGATCCCTTGTACAATTGGTAGCATGAATTTAGATGATGTATTAGCTAACATGAGCTAGCATTAATCTTATTTAAGACAAACTATTGAACTAAGGAGGTTCCAACCAAGTATTTTAATGATGAAAAAACATTCTTATTACTAATTTTTTATGTTTTTTATGCAATCATAAGATAGGTTAATGTTTAAAGTGAAAGAATATATTTGTGAAGCCTAAGGTAGAAGAGTGCATGCATTGGATGATAAAGAATGGATAAGGATGGAATATTAAGTAATGATCAAGAGAATGAAGATAAAGTTTAGATAGGTTTAGGAAAAGGGAATAAAATGTAAGTGTCCTAAACTTGATCTTAATCAATTCTTGAAAAGTGCTCTCACATTTGCATGATACATTTGCATATAGGCATACAAGAGTCGAATTGTGGTTTTAGTAATTAATTAGATTTTATTATGAAATTTGAAATTGAATTAGAATGGCGTATAACCTAATTGTTACATATTTAAGTGGAAATATGATGAATTGATTTAATGTTTGTTTGTTGATATGTTTTAGTGAATTGAAATGTTATTTAAAATTTGATCATATTTGTTTTAATTTGTTTGTGATATAATGAAATTTTTAATTTTGGTTTATGGATTGTTTAAAAAGGTTTTAAATTTGTTTACGAACATTAAATTGTTTCTATGATCCAAATAACCTTGAATTGTGCTTTAAAACTTGCTTGAATTGTTAATTAACGTTAGGAATTTATTTGAAAAGGTTTGGAATTGATTTGATCCATTTCCATATGTTTTCGGAACATATAAGGTAATTTGCTCGACCTCTGTATTGCCTCTGTTCCCAAAGAGGTATAAGGTAGTTTGTAGGGTGCGGTATTACTCCTTGAACACGTCGTATTGGTCCTAACAATGTAACGACTAGTTTTTTTTTTATGTTATCAATGGTATTTTGATCTCAAATGGCTAGAAAACTAGGGAATTGCTTTTTTTTTTCTAAACTACTTTTGTTCAACTTTGATTTTTATGTTTTAAATCCATTTTTAGTATAGTAAACTTATTGTTTCCTACTTGTTTATATATATACAAAGCTCATTGAACTTTCTTTTGAATTTTGAGTTATTAAGTCGTGTGTTTTAAGCTCCCAAAAGTCTACTCACCAAAACTATCAAGGTTTTCATTATTCTTACTTCAACAATGATTTTAACTATCTAAATCAATTTTTTATGGGAATTAAGGCTTGTTTTATTAGTTTTTTTAAGTCATAAGAGTGCATTGGATCTTTTATTTTGATTTTTAAGCACTTATAATGTTTGTTTGAGATCAAAGAACACAAGTTCCTCAAATTTGTCAAGTTTTCTATGCAACACCTTTGGTAATTTTGATTTGACTTCTAAATCTACTTTTGAAGCTGCATTTTTTTTTTCACTTTTTTAAAGGTCTTTAGAGGATTCTAGTATTTTTATTCTAATTTTTAAGTCATTATATTGTGGTTTTGAGTTTAATCTTGCAGGTTAGTCTGAAATTTTCTGTTTTATTCTTGATTTTAATCCATTTGGTTGATGCTCCAAAATTATGTTTATTGTTACACCTTGTTGTTAATTGATAGAGTGATGTTTCAGTAGGTTTATTGCATCAATGTTATAACATTTGAGTGGTTAAATTCGTTTGTTTAATATTGGAATAAAGTTTGGCATATCATTCATGTTGAATTTTGGTTAAAAAATTCATTTAATTGAAATTGTCCTAAGTCGTTTAAAGTGTTTAAATTTGCACAAAAAAAAATTAAATGCCCAATTCACTCCCTTTTGGGTGCCATAGGGCTTGCAATTGGTATCAGGGTCTTGGCCTCACATTTGCATAATTTCTAACTAAATTGTGAGTAAAGATTAAAAATGACACTTTGTTTTTTTTCAATAGGGTTTGGATATTCATAGGCCACCAATTGTTTATGGAAATTATTTTCTTGGATGGAAAATTAGAATGAATTTCTTTCTTATGGGGTAAGATTTTTATTTATGGGATTTGTTTCTCAAATGGCCCTCATAGTTTTTGAAATGATGATAAAGTTGTTTTTTTAAATAAAAGAGCCTTCAATATTTTTCATGATGTATTAAATAAGTGTATTTTTTAGAAAATACCCATGTGTAAATTTGCTTTTGAGATTTTGTGTAGGTTGGAGCAAATATATGTAAAAGTCATTGAAGATGAAGAGATGAAGAAAGTAGAGGAAGCTAAGGAAGAAGAAGAAATACAAAATGAATGCCTTGTAGCTTTTATGGAAGAGGCTTCATCATCGTCAAATGTTCAAAAGGAAAGCAATGAGGTACCTTCTAGCTCTAACTCCAATGATGAGGAAAATGAGATTAATTCTTTAGAAGTAGGATTGAGCTATGATAAGTTAGTTAGGTGTTTAGAATGTGCTACTATAAGAAGGAACAAATTATCTTCCAAACATAAAGAATGGAATAAGTTGTTGAATGATCTTAGGATAGAAAATGAGAAATTAAAGAATGATTTACATGTTATAGAATCTAAGAGTGTGAATATTTCTTCAAATGATTGTATGATTGAAAATGATAGATTAGTGAATATAAATGATGGTTTGAAAAAGGAATTTGACGCATGTTTACATGAGAATGAAAAGAAGAAAATTTAAATGCATAATGCATTAGAATCCAAAAATGGATAGAAATTGATAGATTAAAGCATGAAATAAATGCCAAGTCAGATTCTAAGAGTGGATATTAGCTTTCATAAAAATAAACATAAGTTCTTGCTTGAAAATGAATCATTGAAAAAGAAGTAGAAGCCTTTAAAGAATTATTCTCTAAATTCTTAAAGGGAAAAGAGAGATTAGATTGCATGTTAAGAGGTTAAAAGAGTTCCAATGATGGACATGGTCTAAGTTTTATTGATGAAAATGCTTTTAAGGATGATAAAACTATTTTTATAAAGGGCAAAAGCTCACATGATGAAATTGTGCCTAAGCCCTCATTTGGTAATGGTGCATCATCATCTAATTCACATGATAGGACATCACTTAATAATGTTCCATCTTCATCCAAATTACATGCTATGAAGAAAAATCATGCATATATGCATTTCAGAGCCAATATATAAAGAATGTGCATGTAACAAAAATTAGACATAATTTCTTTAATGCAAAACTATTTCATAATTTTTCATTTTGGTCTCAAAAAGGGAAAATAGGTCCTAAACCTTTTCTTACTTCTAATGTGCATCATACATACTTCCTAGGAGGAAATTTCATCAAAGAAATGTCATGCATTCATCTAGACCCCATGATAGGTATCAAGTTAGGAAATTTAAATCATATCATTTCCATACTTGTTGCAAGCATATTTTTATGGCCAGAGGTATTTATAAATCACAGCTTAGAAGGCCATATCATCAAGAAAAGGATAGGAATATAGTTAGCTCACATAATAGACCATTTAGGCATTATAAACCAACTCACACACAAGCACATTGTTGAACCAAGTTAGGAGTTAAAGAATTTGGAATCAAATGGTGATAAAAAAGGAGGTATTCCTATGTCACTAATTGATAATATATAGCTTGACATGATCTTTAGATATTTGTGTTTGATTTGAAAAAAGTTGACCTTAGTTATTAGTTTTGATTAAAAACGGAATCATATGTTTAGGAGGAGCCATTGAATGTTAATACTAAAGCTATTTCATGTTTAGTATTAGAGTCATTGCATATTTGCATAACTTTTTGAAACTAGCACATTTTATTAAAATTTTTGCATGATATTTTGTTAACAGGTGTATTAAATTGTTTTTTGGCATATGACTTGTTTTGAAAAGGATGCATTGAACATATTTTGAAAACTTTTTTCGAAATAAGTATCATATTTTTGTTTCAATTGGTATCATATTTTTAAATTTTCAATTGGCACCATATCTTTGAATTCTCAATTGGTATCTTTTCTTACATTTGGTATCAATTCGCATCATACTCTTACAATTAGTATTACTTTTGGTTTTTATAATTGGTACCTTTTTACAAATGTTCACCATATTATTTTACAATTGGTATCATGTTATACAAATGATTATCATAATTTACAATTGCTATCATTTTTCACAAGTTCGATCATTTCTTTTCAATTAGTATCACCTTTGAAATTGTACATATTTTCTAAAATTTTAAATATAAGTATTTTCCCCTTACATGATTAAAAGTGTTGAAATGCATACATTTAAAGGGAGTATAACTTTTTGACTTATTTTAGTTGGTTTTGCATTATTTATGAAAAGTTTACATGGCTTGATACATAATGTTTGTTTAGAATGCATAATGTGGATGAACATGCTTTTTCATATGAAATATGTATAAGATGTAGTTTAGGTGCAAAATATGCATAACTTGTGTTTTGGATGCATAATAAGCTTTATATGAATGCATAATAATATATGGATAACATGTGAAATATGTAGTTTTCATGAAATATATGTGAAAATCTGTGTCTTCCATATGAAATATGCATAAACACATGGTTTTGATGTGAAATTGCATAATATATGCTTTAAACAGACAGAAGTGCATAACATGTGTTTTTTATGTCAAAGTTGTGTAATGTTTGTTTTTGTGCAAATGTTACATAATATATGATTTTTTTATGCATATTAGGTATTTCTTTGTGCATAATGTAGGGCATTATGCAAGTTTGAAATATAAAACTTCATCTCTTATGTTTTATGATTCCTTTTATGTGTTTTGTGACTGGACATGCATAATTATTTCATAATGCATAATTGCGAGCATTTAGTGGGAGCATTATATACAATTGGTATGTTTTGTTATAAGATGCATGAATTAAGGGGGAGTAAGTTAAAAGAGTTATTTACAATAGGTTTTCAAATTTTTTTAAATAGTTACAATTGGTAATCTTTTTTATGATGTCAAAAAGGGGGAGAGAGTAGTGTGATATTAAGATTGAATATATGTTTCAACCATAAAGGGAGAGTGTCATATTATCTCATAATGCATGATGCATTTATTAGAAATATGTGTTGCATATTTTTTTTATTTGCACTTAATATCAAATGTTTTGTCATCATAAAAAAAGAGGAGATTTTTCAACCAAAAAGGTTCCAATCATGTGCTTTGATGATCACAAAACATTATTATTACTAATGTTTATGTCTTTAGTGCATTTATAAGATACGTTAATGTGTAAAGTGTAATAATATATTTATGGAGATTAAGGTAGAAGAGCTTAAGCATTGGATGATCAAGAATGGATAAGGATTGAAGATCAAGTGTTGATCAAGAGTGAAGATCAAAAGAATGAAGAACAAGTTTGTATAGGTTTATGAAAAGGGCTTAAAATGTAAGTGTTCTAAACTTGATCTTAATCAATGCTTAAAAAGGGCTCTCAAATTTACATGATACCTTTGCATATAGGCATATAGGAGTTAAATTGGGGTTTTAGTGATCAATTGGATTTGATTATGACATTTGAAATTGAATTATAATGGAATATATGATAAATTTCATAATTAAATTGAAATGTGTTGAATTGATTTAATATAAGTTTGTTGATATGTTTCAGTGAATTGAAATATTGTTTGAGTGTTGATCATATGTGTTTGAATTTGTTTGTTTTATAATGGTAATGTGAATTTTGGTTTATGGATTATTTGAAAAGGTTTTAAAATTTTTTAAGAATAAAAAGTTTCATAATTAAGGCATTTCTTATGTTTTGAATAAATTAAATTGTTTTTATGATCAAGATAGCCTTGAATTATTCTGTAAAACTTGTTTTAAGTGTTAATTAATATTATGAAATTTTTTGAAAACATTTGGAATTGTTTTGAACCATTTTCATGTATTTTTAGAACATATACAATGGTTTGCTAGACCTTACTATCACCTCTGTTTCCATAGAGGTATATGACAGTCTGTAGGACGCCGTATTGCTCCCAAAACCTATTGTAATGGTCCTAATAGCATAACGTTTAGTTTCTTTTCTAGGTTTTCAACGGTATTTTGATCCCAAATGGCTTGCTCTTTTTCTAACATCTCCAAATCCTTCCTAACACTATATATATCATTTTCCCACCTTTTTACAACTTCTTGATCCTCTGGGAAAAAATTACAAGATCAAATATCTCAAATACTAAAGTTGTCTTTGTTTTCTACATAGTTTTTGTTTAACTTTGATTATTATCATGTTTTAAATCTGTTTCTAGTGTAGTAAACTTATCGTTTCCTATTTTTTGTAGATATAGACGAAGTTCACTGAGCTTTCTTCTGAATTTTTTAGTGATTAAGTCATGTGTTTCAAGCTCTCAAAGTTCTGCTCACCAAAACTATCAAGGTTTTCACTGTTCTTGTGTTCAATCCCGATTTTAACTATGTAAATCAATTTCTATGTGGTTAAGTTTATTATATTCATTTTTTTGAAAGTCTCAAAAGTGCATTGGATTTTTTACTTTGATTTTAAGCATTCATAACGTTTGTTTAAGATCAAAGAACACAGGTTCCTCAAATCTGTTAAGTTTTCTTTGCAACTCTTTTGCTCAATTTTTTAACTTCTAAATCTACTTTTGGATTGAAAATTTATTGTTTTCAATTTGGTAAGGTCTTAGGATGTTGCTAGTATTTTGTTTTTTATTTTTAAGCCATTATATTGCTTGTTTAAGCTTAATCTTGCATGCTACCGTAAAGTTATCCAGATTTGAAAGTTTCTATTTTGTTCTTGATTTAATCCATTTGGTTGATGCTCTAAAATTATGTTTATCATTTCAATTTGTTGTTAATTGATATATTGATGTTGCAGTAGGTTTATTGCATCAATTTTACATCGCTTGATTGGTTAAATTTGTTTATTTATAGGCTGAAACTTATGGACTACATATCTTGATAGCTTGTGTTTATATTAGATACATTTGATTATTGGATGCTATAGTCACATTTTTATTGATTAAATTTAATCGTTAATGATCTATTAAGGTGTTAGCCAGCTTGTTATATATATTTGTTTTTTCATCTAGAAGTTGCAAAATTAATTGTATTGAATAAACTTTAAAGAAACACCATTAAAGGTGTATTTGGTTACGTAAAGCATTGCATTGATTGCCTTTAAGCCCCTTCCTTTCTTTGATTTTGATCAAGTCTTTTAATAAGCTATCTAAGTTTAGGAAATTTGGAGTTTGTTTTGTGGAACAAAAATTGCATAATTTGGAAGTGTTATAAGGGTTACTTTTCACCCATTAGAAAGGAAGATTGATAGGTTCTTCTTGACCTTAGAACAATATTGGATTGAGTTCCTTTTAACCTTTGTAATCAAGATTGTAAAGGTTCCCCTTGACCTTATAATCACAATTATTGTAAAGGTTCCTCTTAGCCTTATAATCCAACTTGTTTTAAGGGTTGCTCTTCACCCAATTAAAGTAACATTAGTTTTTTAGTGAATTTCCAACAAGTAGTTGGAGAGAGGATGTTGCGTTGGTTAGGTGACTTAAAATTTGACGGGTGTTCGAAATGATTTTTACTTTTAAAACCAACGTAATTTTTAGGCAAGTGAACATATCACAAAAGTAATAAAGTGGAGTAAAATTTAAAACTCTGAGTTTTGAACCCATGGGGAAATTAATTACTTAATTACCAGATTGATTGGATTGCAATTATTTAGGAAAATCTAAAGAAATTGCTTGAAAATTGGAAAAAGCTTCAAACTTGGATATTTAGCTTAAACACTTTGAAAACAGTTTTTAATTAATTCTGAAAAATTTGGAAAATTACCAAATGTTTAAAGGAGCTATGGATTTGATGTTTGAGGAGTTATTTAAGTTTAAAAACAGATTTGATGTCTGATCAAATCCCTTCACAAAATCAAAACAAACATATGATTAAGACTTTGCTTTTTCTCCATTTAATCTTATTTAAAGTTGTTTTATGCTTTAAAATCAAGTAAATGGGCCTAAATATCAAGATGGTGAATTCTGGAAACTTAAGTACAGATCTCCAACTTTCACAAAAAATCCAGGTTTGGTCATGCAAGGATTAATTTATGTTGCTTATTGATTTTTCAAACAATTT
>JAOXYD010256639.1:0-16042 GCA_028565735.1 Pinacopodium congolense
AACAAATGGTACGTGGATAACGGGTGTTCATGGCATATGACTGGGGATCCCTCACAATTTATCACATTCAAGAGTAAAGATGGAGGATCTGTCACATTTGGAGATAATGTCAAGGGTAAGGTAATTGGTATTGGAAAAGTAGGTAAAGATAACTGTCCATTGATCGATAATATGTTACTTATTGAAGGTTTAAATCATAATCTATTAAGTGTAAGTCAACTATGTGATAAGAACTACAAGATTAGCTTCTTAGGGGATGAATGTGTGGTCATTGAGATAGATAACAATAAGGTTTTATTCTTAGGAAATAGAGAAGGAAATGTATATATTATTGATCTACACTATGTTATTAACCTTGAAGATAAATGTTTAATATCCTTTAGTGAATACACTTGGACTTGGCACTGATGACTCGGACATGCAAGCGTGGATCTCCTCTTAAAGCTCAACTTAAAACAACTTGTTAAAAGACTTCCAATAATAAAGTACAAAAAAGACAAAATATACGGAGCATCTTAAATGGGAAAATAAGTAAGAATTTCATTTCTAAGTAAGAAATCAGTAACTTCCTCTAAACCCATTGAATTACTTCATATGGATTTGTTTGGACCTACTAGAGTGGCTAGTTTAGGAGGCAAATCATATGCATTTGTTATTGTGCATGATTTCAGTCATTTTACTTGGGTTTTATTTTTAGGCTCAAAAGATGAATGTTTTAAATCTTTTGTGAGATTTTCAAAGAAAATAAAAACTGAAAAATCCTTATCTATTGCATCTATTAGAAGTGATCATGGTAGAGAATTCGAAAATGATATGTTTGAATGTTTTTGTGATGATCATGGAATTGCACATAATTTTTTTGCACCTAGGACACCTCAACAAAACAGGATAGTAGAAAGAAAAAATAGATCGTTATAAGAAATGGCATATGTATATGCATGTCATGTCATCAATAGGGTTAATATTAGACATAAGTTAGAGAAAACTTCTTGTAAACTTTTGAATGGTAAGAAGCCAAAAATTAGTCATTTCAAAGTATTTGGATGCAAATGTTATATCTTGAACACTAAAGAAAGTTTGGGAAATTTTGATTCTAAAGCTTATGAAGGCATTTTCTTAGGATATTCGTTATCAAGTCAAGCATATAGAGTGTATAACAAGAACTCTAATTTGGTTAAGGAATCTATGCATATTGTTTTTTATGAAACTAACCCTTTCGGAAAAAATAAAGTGCTTGAGTTTGATGATGCAGATGTAATTAAGGGATTAGAATACCTTTCACTTGAAGATAATAGGCAAACATCCCAAATTGTTGAACCAAGTTGAGAAGATGAAGAGCTACCAAGAGATTGGAGATACAAGAAGGATCATCCAGTCAAACAAATTATAGGTGATGTTCATCAAGGGATAACCACTCGATCAAAAATTAATCTATCTCATATTGCCTTTCTTTCAAAGATTAAACCTAAGAACATAGAAGATGCTTTAGATGATGAAAGTTAGATCTTATTTATGAATGAGGAGTTAGAACAATTTGAAAGGAACAAGGTTCAAAACTTAGTTCCTAAACCCTTAAATCATCCTATAATTAGTGCAAATGGGTGTTTAAGAATAAATTGGATGAACAAGATAACATTATGAGAAATAAGGCTAGATTAGTGGCAAAAGGATATAATCAAAAAGAGGAAATAGATTATGATGAAATGTTTGCTCCCGTAGCTAGATTAGAAGCTATTAGATTGCTTCTTGCATTTGCATCTCACATGGGCTTTAAACTTTTTCAAATTGATGTAAAGAGTGCATTTTAAAATGACTTTATTTAAGAAGAAGTTTATGTTGAACAACCTCTTGGATTTGAACTACATGATGCACCCGAACACATTTTTAAATTATTTAAGGCATTATATGGTTTAAAACAAGCACTTAGAGCATGGTATGATAAATTAAGTGCATTCTTACTTGCCCATAACTTTGAAAAAGAAAAAGTAGATACTATATTGTTTATTAAGAAGGATTAAATTGATTTGATGATTATGAAAATATATGTTAATGATATTATTTTTAGTGCTACTAATGAACGTCTATGTGAGGATTTTTCCAAGTGTACGAGTAGGGAGTTAGAAATAAGCATGATGGGAGAATTAAATTTCTTTCTCAGACTCTAAATAAAGCAAATGAAGTATGGCATCTTTATAAGTTAGTCAAAGTATACACGAGAACTTCTAAAGCGCTTTGGCATGGATCAAACAAAGCCCTTAGGAACCCCTACGAGCAGTTCTACCAAATTGAATAAAAATGAAGATGGAAAAAGGTAGATGTCAAACTCTTTCAAGGTATGATTGGAAGTTTATTATATTTAACTGCTAGTTATCCAGATATCATGTTTAGTGTTTGTTTATGTGTACAATTTCAATCCTCTCCTAAAGAATCACATTTGTTAGCTGTTAAAAGAGTTTTTACGATACTTGTGTGGGACTTTGAATTGAATACTATGGTACCCTAGAAATGCATGTTTTGACTTGGTTGGGTATTTTGATGCTGACTATGCGGGTAGTTTATTGGATAGAAAAAATACATATGGTGCATGCCACTTTTTAGGAAATGCATTAGTTTCATAGTTCTATAGAAAACAAAATTTTGTTGCACTCAAGTATTATGGCTTAGACAACAACTTAGGGATTATGGTTTGCACCTTGATCGAATTCCTATTCGGTGTGACAATACTAGTATAATTTGTTTGACAAAAAATCCTATACATTATTCTAGGACTAAAAATATAGAAATTCAATATCATTTCATTCGAGATCATGTGCAAAATGGTGATATTAAACTTGAATTTGTTGACACATTGCATTAATTAGCAAATATCTTTACTAAACCATAGTGTGAAGATGATTTTTTTACTATTAGAAGGGAAATTGGTATGATAGATGAGCTTTTTCTTTGACTATTATATTTACACCCTTTCTATTGATTCCAAAAAGGGGAAGAAGTGTATGCATATTTTTAGGGGAAGAAGAATATGTATGATTTTAGGGGAAGCTACAAATGCATGAAGTAAGGGTAAGTTCATGAGAACTAAATCACTTTAATCTTGAAATTTGGTCGTGTTGAATTAATTATATTGTTTAAATCATTTTAGTTTTGTCACTAACAAAAAGGAGGATATTGTTGAACTAAGAAAGGTTCCACCCGATTTTGATGATGGCAAACCATTTATGTTACTAATATTTTTCTTAAGTGAGTTTAAAGATAGGTATTTTAAAGAGGAAGAAGTTTAGTTAGACGATAACGCATTGGCGTTAAAGACTGAAGGTCGGTCGACCGAATACATATGATCGGTCTACCGAACTATAGCAACTTTGGTCGATCGAATGAGGCGGAGCGGTTGATCGAATGAACGTACAAGAGTGATCGACAGACCAAATGAAGAATGATCGATCGAAGGAAGATCAGTCGATCGAAAGAAGACCAGTCGATCTAATGTTGGCTATCGGTCGACCGAATTAACAAATTTAGAAGATTGGTCGAACGGACATGGTCTATCAGTCGATCGAATGGAGTGTAACTGTCATATTATTCAATGGATAGAATATTTGTCCAACGGATAGAAAATATATCCAACGGTAATAAGATATGTCTAATGGCTGAAAAGAATTAAATGGACAACGGATGATTTTTACACTATAAATAGTCAAAAGAAAAATAGAGAAAAATATACAAAATACGAGTTTTGCAAATCTGATTAAGTGTTTTGAGAGTTTGAGTTGTATACATATTTTAAGAATGATTGATTCTTAAGGTTGTGTGAGATTTGTATTTTTCTCTACTTGTGGGAAATTGTTGGGTTATTTTGAGTTTATTCTTAGCCTATAAAAAGAATTTGTCAAAAGGTTATTTTAGAGCCTTAAAAAAGAATTGTTGGTTATCCTTGAGCTGAAAAGGAGTTGTAAGTTGTTGTAAAATTTTCAAGTTTATAATTCTTATTATCTTTCGATAATCTTTAGCATTTTTATATTATTCATAATCATGTTTACTTAGCTTCCGAAAATTATTGGTTCTTTATTTTTTTTAAAGTTTTAGAACCTAACTCACCCCCTCTTAAGTGTCATTTAGGGCAACATTTTTGTGAAACAAAAATTATATTTCGGTTGTGTTTGTAAAGGGTTACTCTTCACCCATTAGAAAGTAAGACTGGTTGGGTTACTCTTGACCTGCTAGAAAGTAAGATTTGTTGAGTTCCTCTTGAACTTAAGAATCAATATTAGATTAGTTACTCTTTACCCATTAGAAAGTAAGATTAGTTGGGTTCCTTTTAACCCTTGTGAATTACCTTGATTAACAAGATTGTTGTAAGGGTTACTCTTTACCTTAAAAGAAAGATTGTAACCGTTTTTTATTTGTTAGTAAATTTTCAACAAGTAGTTGGAAAGAAGACATAGTCAATTTGTGAGGGAGTGTACTTTTATAAAACATTGTGTCTCTCTCTTCCCTTCTCTCTCTATCTTTTTCTTGTTATGTGTTTTGTTTATTAAGTTGTTTGTTATCTTTTTGGCATTCAATTTTGCACATCTCATTGTTTTGAATTAGCTTGGGTGTTGAACTTAATTTCATAAGAAAGTTTTTAAATTTCAATTCACCCCTCCTCTTGAGTGCATTTAGGGCTTATAATTTGTTTAGTTATTCCAGATTTTATATTTTTACTTAATTATATTTTATTTGAGTTTTTAGTTATACAGTTGGTTATCTCTCTATGGCTACAGGTAGTCAATGTAAATGACAAGGTAAACTTATCAACTGTTAGTGGTAGGATGATCAATTGATTCTTGTATATAGGTGGAGATATGATGGGACAACATATGATTACAAATGGAGCAACTTCTACATCTCAATGTTGATGCATCATCCATATTACCTTTAGATTAATCAAATTTATTTTTATCTAACTCTACAAGATTGTTATCAACAATAATAAGAAGAGAAATTGAGATTGGAAGAGCTATTAATTAAATTTATATCTAAGACAGAAGCTCAGGTTGAAAGTATAAAGGTTTCCATCAATAATTAGGTAACACAAATTGGGCAACTAGTCGAATTAATTGAAGAACAACAGCAAGTAAGTTTGCCTACTATTATAAAAGTAAACTAAAGGAAGCAAGATAAGGATGAAATAATAGCAAGTATAAAGGAGTTGATAAGTAAGATAGAAGAGGACACTGAAAATGTTGTTAATGTTGCAGTATTTAAGGAAGATGAATAGATACCTTCCTTTATTGATTTTGTTAGTGTCATAGTTTTTTATTGCTGGCAGGAATTTGGTATCAAGACCATTTTCCAAGGTACAACACACAAAATAAAGATTGTGTGCGGTGAAAACTAAGTATTGGCATGCTAGCTCATAAATTTTTTGTAAACTATCTAAGATTTGAAGCACTCGATTAGAAATTTAGACTTTAGAAGATAATTAACATTCTTTAACATTAAGTTCTAGCTAAAAGATCTTAAAGAAGTTCTTATTGGCCTAAGAATTGAGGTTTGGAGTAGTTCAATATTTTATTTTTGTTATTTTTAATTCAATTTCATTATTCTTATTTTTATGCTTTCACTCTTCTTTTTGGTATTTGGATCTTCTTCTTTTGGTTAGAATGGATGGCTTGAAGAGCAATTAACATTAAATTCAAAAGATTTCTTTTTTCAATTCCTTTCCGTTTTATGTTTATTTATGCTATTTGAACATCAAGGACAATATTTAATTTAAGTGTATGCAAGTACACTTGAATTATTGTGAGTTTGATAGTAACTATTTTGGATATCTTGCTTAAAATAATTTTAATAGTTGGTTGATCATTCATTATAGCATTTCAATGTAAATAATATAGTTAAAATAGTTTATATTGAATAAATTTTGAGTGGATTCTACCTTTAACTTTTATTTTTATGTGAATTACATGTGTTTTATGACCTTTATATGCAATATTAGGTTTTTAAGAAAATTCTATATGGTTTTTATGCTAATCTAGAATAAGGTGCTTAGTTAAATAAATTTGGTTGAAAATTGTTTAAAAAAAGAAGGAAAAAAGAAAAAATAGAAAAATGTGTCTAAATAAGTGAGCATAAAAATTTCACTCTATTGGTTTTGTACTAATAAAAAGGTCAAAGTTAAATAGTGGTGCTAGTAGCCATTTGAGAAAATGAATTAATTAAGTAACTGAATGTATTTATAACAAGGTGTTTACCTTCGCATCAAAAGGCTAGAAAATGTCTCAAACAAGCCTCTAAGGCTCCTAAAACACCTTTGATTAAGTTTGTATGATGATCTGTATAGAACTAATTGGATTCTTAATGTTGCATATTCATGGTTGCTACAATTACTTGTGTGATTGTGTATGAGTTGAGTCATGATATAGTCATGATTGAATTAAAAGATATTAGTTATGTTTAAGTGAATTGGTTTTTGTTTTAATACTCAATTGATTTTAACTATCTAAATACTTGCTTAAGGATAAGTAAATAGTTCAAGTGTATGCGTATTTGATAGGCTTCATATATATATATATATAGTTTGGTTTTGATCTCCTAAGGCCTAGGTTTAAGGAAATTTCACATAATTGTTTAGCTTAAAATTTTTAATTATTAAACAAAAAGAATGAAATGGAATGGGCTATCTCCCTATTATTGTGGGAGACAGCCTACTCCATTTCGTTCTTGTCTATTTAATAATTGAAAATTTTAAGCTAAAAAGTTATGTGAAATGTTAGCAAGGATTAGATAAAATGGAAAAATGATACGTAAAAAGGGGGGTATATAATATGTAATAGATTATGATCCATCTTGATCATATATTGTTTTATTATTTTATACTTTTTGACTTAATGAGGTACAACAAAAGAATAAATAGGTCTCATTCTTCTTACACTTTAGTAAAATTTTATTGAAACTTCCAAACATAATGGACACAGTTAATCAATATGGATTGATCCAAAATTTGATTCAAATCCAATATAGAACCTATGGGTACATAAGAAATGTATTGAATTAATTCTTTTTAATGAATAGATCTGATCGTAACTTCGAATATGGAATTCAAAGTGATCAAATAGGAAATGATACTATAAATCACATAATAGCTTAAATGTGTCAATTATTGAATTTGATATTGCTCTTATGAGAGTGTATAAAAAAATGATTTTCTTTTGTAGGCTTTGAAGTTGATTATGATCATAAGGAAGATTGGAAAATTTTTTAGATTGAAAGAAAGAAGAAAGGAGGTAAAAGAGTGGAAATCACGATCTAGGTCACAATCATGTCCCAAGCCATAACTTTGCCTCAAAATAAATCAAATTTCTAACATTATAGTGTCAATTAGGATCAGAGTCATCGCTATGACCTAGGCCAAGATTTTAAACAATTGTACGTATTTAAGGTGTGTTTTATGGTTTTTAAAAAGTTTTTGACCTTAGAAAGTATCTACCTACTACACAAGGGGAGAAAACTCACTCCAAAGCTATTTTAACATAAGATTAAAGCAAGTTAAGAGGATTGTTTCAAGATTAAAATGGAGATTCAAGGATTAATAGGATTCTAATAACTATCTATTGAAGATTCAAGGGTATAAATACATGAGAATGAGTTTTCTTGCACATTATTCATCTTTAATTGTTATTATATTTCTTTTTATACCTATGAACTAATTTTTTTAAAGATCCATATGGGATGAACACTAAATTCCTTTTTTTAATGGTTGTATTTTTATTTAATATAAAATCTAGATTTATCTTAGCTATATTCATGGATATCATTGTATTTAAATTAGAAGTTTGCCTATAAATTTCAATCCATAATCAAATTTCATATATTTAGATTTAGAAATCAATTATATGAATAGATCAATTTATGAATAAAGAGGCTTATATATGGTTCTATACATAGGCTTACTTAAGTTTTTAGTGTTAGATTCACACCTAACCACCATAAAATCCATAGTTCAAATTAACTTATCTTCTCATCATTTTAATTCAAAGAAGATTCTAATTTATCAACAAAGAGATAGATATTATATTGCTTAAGAAAGAATACAATTTAATTAAAGCATTTTAATGGTTTAACTAATTTGGATTGAACATTAAATCAAGATAAAACTTAGACATGTTGGGCTTATAGGGAGATTATTCATCTGGGTTTGAATCTTATTGCTCACGATTTCTTTGAGTAAATTGCTTTGGTTTGTTATCTTTATTTATTTACTTTAGTTAATAACTAATCAATCTTTTTATTAGATTAGATAACAGAAAGATGTTAGGACTAATAGTTTCAAATTACAGAATGATAGGTGCACTTACCTAATTGGTCTTAGTATTATTTAGTTTGTGATCCTCACACACATATAAAGCAAGATCATCACCATTTATTTTATTTATTAAATTGTCTTAACCTTCTACATAAGTTTTAGAGACATTTTTCAATTAGGTATAATTGGCTTAGAAAAATTTAAAGAACCTAATTCACTCCCATCTCTTAGGTTCCATTTAAGGACCAATGGCATGGTTCTAAGGGAGAGGTTTATTGATATTAAATGTTTTGGATATGGTGAGTTTCCATTTGAATATTATTCATGCCTAGAAATTGTGTTTGTCACATTGAAATCATGTTTTTATTTTTTGATATTATTAAGACCCCTTTTATGCATTGTTACTTCATGATATAATGATACACAGATTTAAGGGGAGCAATACTAAAATATCACACAAATTTAGGAGAAAAATAAGTGAATTGGAAAGATTTTTGCATGATTAGAATTTTTCTACTAAATGGGAAAATTTTTACATGATTAGGAGAATTGGTAATGATTAATGTAAGGTGTCTTTAAAAATCATGTGAAATTATGTATGCTTTTTGAAAATCTTGTGAATTCTTTCAAAGCATATGTGAACTTCCTTATGATAATAATTGGTAATTGGTATTTATTTAATTCCTTTGTAATTTTTTTATGATGTCAAATAAGGGGAGAGATAAGTGATATTAAGGGGAGAAAAGGTGATATTGCAATTTGATCATTTCTTGATATCATGAATAAAAAGGAAGCAATATGATTTACTTTACATATATTTTACATTTTGTTAGCCCTATATAGTACCTATGAGAGGGGGATTATTTAGGTATTAAAACAATTCTTCTAAATTACACAACCTAATCCTTTATTAATGTATTTAACTACAAAAGCTAAAAAATAGTTCTAATTAATCAAATTAAAAAATAACAATAATTTAAAGAATTAAAATAAATGCATAAAAGTAAAGGAGTAAGGGAAGAGAGACATAAATGATTTATGCTAATTCGGAGCAAGTGAGCAGTCCACTTGCTGCTACGTCTAGTTCTCAACACAATTGTTGAGATTTTTGCACTATTACAACAAAAAACAAACAATGTTAAAAATACAATACTTTTGAAGGCTTAAGGATAACATTTCACTCATCCTTTTAAGGTTAAAAAATAGCTTATTGCTTCCTTTTTTAGGACTAAAGGATAACCTCACAACACTTTTCTTTTATGACTGAACAACAACCTTAAAACAACTTCACTCTTAATCTTACAACCCCAGACAACTCACATACACCTTCATAAAGTATCACTCTATTGACTCAACAAGGTGTTTAGGGGCTCACACAATATTTAAAAATGAGATGCAACACAAAACTCATAATAATACTCCAAAAAATATACCACTCATATAAACATGCACAAAACTATATTATAAACTCATAAATAAACTCAAGAATACTTAATCTAAATGTATACAGGCTCTCAATGTTTCTTAAATGCAAAAACCATACAAAAAACACATATTTATACTATTTTTCAAGCCTTAAACTCATTTATAGTCATTACCCAACTTTCATATAATGTTAATATTTTCTAACGTTCCAAAATCTGAATAATGCAAGTGTTTATTTCATTTTTAAAACCATTAGTCGAACGAAGGGCTAAGGTCAGTTGATTGACCTTTGGTCGATCGATACATTCCATCTGGTCGACTGACCTTCAACAAGTCAGGACTCTTCTTGCACAAACAAGCCTAATTATATCCAAAATTAATCATATTCTCTTCTTAACCCAATCCAACATATTTTAACATAAACAAATCATTTCAAACATATCTTAACATATTTTATACAATTTAAAACAACTAAATTCATCTATTTTACCACATTTCCTTATCACATTAATCTAATTAATTTTAACCATCTTATCACATACATGCTTAACCAATTTATAAAACTCCAATTTAACTAATCTTAATCCAACATCCAATTTCAGACAACATTAATAACTTACCTATAAGTCATGCTAATTTAAACAAATTACCAAATTATTAATCATACCAATTTATTCATTTATTCATATCTTAACCAATTTAATCATCATACATACTCATGCAATATTAAGCATGCATCCATCCATACAACAAGTGGATTTTTACACACATGAAACATATATAACACCTCTTGATTATGCATCCTATATGAAAGTACTAAATATGAATGCATATGCATGACGTGATCCCTTTTAACATATGGTAAAACCAAATAAAAGACTTACATAAGCACTCACTCATAACAACCTATAAAATTCTACTATGAAACTTGATCTTCTATCTTTAATCTTCAAGTTCTTCTCCAATGCTTCTTTTTCCATCAAGATGGTCTTTAAAAATCTCCAACATACTTCATGAACTCCATATACCTCTATTACCATCAAGGCTTAACACACATGCACTTCAAGTCTTTACCAAACACTTAAAGTCTTGTTTTCTTCAAACTTATCTGAACAAGCATACTAAGCTCTATAAATACATTAGCGAAAACATTTTTTCATCATCAAAACAAAGGTGAAATTAATCTTTGGTTTAACACATTTTATAATTTCTTAATATCAAATTCTTTTTCTTCATTAAAAAGGAGGAGATTGTTGAACTAAAGGAGGTTCTAATTTATGGTTTTAATGATGACAAATCATGATTATTACTATTATTTTACTTTTTTGTTATCTTAAAAAATATAGGTATATGGAAGATGTACTTAAATAGAAATTAGAGCCTTAGGGTATACCGTGGAGAATAATTTGGGAATGGAAGATCAAGACTACGGAGATTAAGGTTGAATAAATTAAACTTCGTAATTTTGTTTATAACTCTTGTCTTGATATTTTCAATGCTTGTAGGACTCAATGTTTGCATAATCATTCCCATCTAGGAATTATGTATTTAGTGTTTCATAATCAAGAGAAAGTTTTGGAGAAATTTTTAAAAAATACTCTCTTGATGCTCTTATATATTTTGGGAAAATTTTTCATATGGTTGGGTCACATTTGTATGAGAAAAATGGTTTTCAGAGGTATTAAAAAATTTACAAAACTTAGCGAAGATTTGGAAAGTTTAATAAATTACATAAATTTCCACAAGCCAAGAAATATTTTGTTTTTCATTTCAATTAAAAGGTCTTGGTGTTTAAAAATACCTTAAGCAAGCTTTTTCAACGTAATTGACCTGGTTAAATCAAAAGAAATTGATTTTGGGTGTTTATTTATATTTTGAAAATGTGATAGAAGGGAAATGACACCCCAAAATATCATTATCAATGATGTCATTTTAGCTTGAGGGATCTGGTAAGATTTTTTGAGACACTGAATGAAGGTAAAAAACATCATGATAAATGGCACTATTTTAGTCCTAATTACTAGTTAAGTTTTTGTAGAACAAAACCAATGATACAAAATGGTGGGGTATTCTCTCTTTTACAGTCTTTACTTTATGTAATATTATGTTGGTGACTGAATTTGAATCTCATTAAAGTATATTGATATCATCATCATCATTCTATGTTTCATTTACCATAGAAATCTGTTTAGGTTTAAACTTAAAATTTTTTTGGAACACCTAATTCATTTCTCCTTCCCCCTCCCTCTATTCCTCCAACTTTTGGTAAATTAGATATGACCGTATTTAAAGGCCTAGTAGTATTAAGCAATAGGGAAAATCTAATTTAATCCATAATCTTACCAGCATGGATAATGTAACTTAAAGAATAAACATCCTAGGCTAAGTTGAATTAGTTTTACTTATAAAATCAATTAACCTATTGCTACTTGTATTATTAACTAGTGAAAATTATAAATCACAAGTCCATACCTAGCATTCAAATTAGAAATCATAAATATGGTGGCTAATACTACACATAACCTCTAGTTCTTTATATTTAATAGGTTTTTCAACTCAATCTTATCATAAACATAATACCTATTAAAACCAAATTCATATTTTATAATTACAATCCATTTGTTTCTTTAATATCTTCTAACCTATAGAAATTTAGCCTAGCATAATGAAATTATAAAACAGAAACATATTCAAAGATAACATAATGGAATAACAAGATAAAGATATCGAAAATAAAAGATTCAACAATCTATTTAAAATTATTTAAAATTACAACAAGTATTGAAATTAAATCCAAATGCAATAACATGAAATCTAAGGGAAGAATAATAAAGTAGGAAAAAATCCAATGAAAAGTAAGCATTTCCTTTTTAAAGGTGTGATGCTTATTAGATAGTAAGTTGACTAAATCAACCTAATTGTGTGGATCCCAAATGGAAAATTACTTGTATGTTTTTGGATTACCTTATTATGATAGTTATATAATTAATCCTTAGACTTAAGATTGCCAAAATTAGCTAATATAGGAATTACTATGTTTTGATGCTATTCCAATCAGTAGTACTTGGAAATAATATGAACTTTATAAAGATAGTTGAGTGAATCAACAAAGAGTTGAACTAAGGTCAGTTCCATCTTATTTTAATGATGACAAAACAATCTTAGTACTAATGACTTTATTGTATTTAAGTTTTTGAAAGATAGGTATGCTGATAAAGTGTTTAGACAACAAGTTTTGGAGTCCTAGAGCTCTAGTGGAGCTTATGATGATCAATTGAAGGGAATTAAGTTTGAAGACCATGTTAAGTTTTGAATAGGTTTACTATTTTATTTTTTATGTAAGTTTTACTTGATCTCATTATTGTGTTCAAAGGGCTCATTTTATGCATAATTGTATTTATTTTTAGATTATGCATATTAGGTAAGTAATCAAGAGGAAATGCATATGGAATGATTTTAAAATAATCCTCTTGAAATGAACAAAAATTTTTTTGGTCAATTTTAATGTGAATTTTAATTAAAAACACATTTTAAAGTGTTGGGAAGTATTTTTGGGTTAATTTGAAAGTGTTTGACTATGTTAAAAAATGTGAAAAACTAGTTTATATAGGGATTGGTCGACTAGTGGCATTATTTACATGAGAATTGCGCTATAATGAGAAAAACTAATGAAAAAATAGACTTAATGAATTTTCACATTGTAAAAAATTCATAAATAGCTAGTAGGCCTAATTTTCACTATAAATAGGTGCATTTGGGATTGTGTAATGTATCCAACAGTTGTGTGAATCATATATCAGTGAATTAAAGTATAAAAGTGTTGTTTTGTGATTAGTGGTTAAGTTTTGGTTGATTTTTGGTGAAAGATGTGAGAATGTTTTATATATACATTCTTAGTGATTAGTGAGCCCTTCTTAAACATTCTTGTGAGCTAAGTGAGACGCTTTTCAAGTGCTTTTTGAGGGATTGTGAGAAAGAGAAATTATGTACTTAAAAATGGATCAAAAGTTGTACATTTGATATTTAAGATAATAAAATACCAAATGAGTTGTTAGGGAGTGGACGTAGGTGTAGTAGTTGATATTGAACCACTATAAAATTTGGTTTTCAACTTCTTAATCTTACTCTTTTAATTTCAAGTTCTAGATTATTATATATTTTTTATATTGCTTATTCAAATTATTATTAGGCTTCCACATTTGTTTAGAGGGTTTTATGAAATTAGAATCCATTAACTTAAAGAAAATTTTAAAGAACCTAATTCATCACTATTTTAGGCGCAATTAGGTCTAATAAGTGGTATCAAAACCTAGGTTTCACATTAGTTTAATTCTTTCAAATTAGTAAGTAAAAATATGGCACAATATGAACACCTTTACCCCCTCCAATAATATAGAAGGCCAAAATGCATGTAGGGCTCCTTATTTATATGGAAATGATTATCTATATTAAAAAATTAGGATGATATTTTTCTTTATGGTAGATAGTGTTCTAAAAAATTCTCGTGTCTTCAAAAGTTATAGGTAATCATTAGGTTTAAAAATTCAAGAATGAATAGCATAATAATGATGAGAAGTTAGCATCTATAAATAATAAATCCTTTATTATTCCTTGAGTATAAATGAATTTAATAGGGTCTCCATGCGTGAAATTACTTGTGAAA
The DNA here is from genome assembly GCA_028565735.1 of Pinacopodium congolense. NCBI lineage: Eukaryota > Viridiplantae > Streptophyta > Magnoliopsida > Malpighiales > Erythroxylaceae > Pinacopodium > Pinacopodium congolense. The sequence goes on from JAOXYD010256639.1 coordinate 14,376, forward strand.
TATAGTACCTTAGAAGTGACTCATGAAGGGACGAATCAAGTCATTAAAAACAAAATTAGTATGCTAACCCATTAGAATGAACATTTTCATATGTTGTATAATAAAACCATATCTTCCATATATGTTATTGATATTATCAATTGATGTTCGTTGATTGAATGATTAAAAATGGGAGTTCTTTAAACCAATTTTACTTTAAAAACCAAAATGATATTAAGAAAAAACCAACGTGACGAAAGGCAAGTGTACCTATCGAACAAGTAATAAAGTGAATTAATTTTTAGACTCCGAGTGTCAAACCAATGGGAAAAAATATATGGTATTTTGAACGTTAAATACTAGATTAATTAGATTACAATTATCTAGGAAATTCTAAATTAATTGATTAAAAGACGAAAAGATAAAATTAATGAACTATCCTAAAATGCTTTAAACCTTTACAATTTTAAATTATAAAATGATTTATAAAATTACTAAAAATGATAAACTTGTGGAATCCAGCTCTGGATAAGTGATTAATGAATTAATTGAGTTTAAAACAAATTCAAATGAAGATTAGAGTTCCTTCACAAATTTAAAACAAAGTTTTGGTTAAGACTTATGCCTTTTCTCCATTAAACTTAGTTTAAAGTTTAGTTATGCTTTAAATCTAGCCAATGGGTTTTAATTTCAAGAAGATTGATTTCTGGATTTTTAGTCTCAGACCTATAACTCTCACAAATAATCAAAGTTTGGTCATTCATTGATTAATTTATGTTGTTTATTAATTTCTCCAACAACTTAGGTAGATTTCTCAAATCCTAGATTATCTTTCACTCTAATCTTAGTTGATCAGGCCAAAATCAGAACTTTAAAATCTTCAATAAACAAAATAAGACCTTATTACATGTATTCAAACTCTTATAAAACATTAAAACAAAAAGCACACATAATCATCAAAGCATATAAAACATGCATCTTAAGTCACATACTTTGATAGATCTACAAATATAAGATGAAATAATAGTTTAGAAGTAAAAAAAAAAAAACATGTTTAGAAAGCTTCTAGACAAGTCTTGAACTTCTAAACTTGATCTGGACATCAACACAAGTTCAAAATCCATAACATCTTGCAAGAAAATTAAAGAACATTCAAGAATATACACATAAGAAAATGAACTTTAATTAATATGAAAAACATGAGAAAATAAGTAACAATATGAGTTAGGAAACCCCCTATGATAGTTTAAAAACTCAGATACACGTCTTAGCTTAAATCCCCAACAAATAACAACCCAAAATACATAATATAACTCGAATTATAAGTGATTGTAGCCTAAAACATCTAAGAAAATCTAAGAGAGAAGTAAGAGCTTCTCTATCTAAGGTTAGATATGAAGTCTCTAAGTTAGTTACGTATTTCTGTGTTCTTCCATGTGTTATGCAGACACTCTGGCCTCCTACAAGTGCTGGCTGACAAAGGGGATAGGGTAGACACATGCTTCAGCGGCAATTGTGGAGATATATAGTTGATATTGTTGACTGATCCTATAATGGCAGGCTGAACCGATGTATAACATTGGGCTATAAGGTGCAGTTAAGGGTCGAATGCTATCTCTATAACAACACCTTGATCATCCTTTAATGTGACCCTGGAAGGGGTGCAGTTGGTAGACTGATTTACGGTG
>JAOXYD010256648.1:0-16042 GCA_028565735.1 Pinacopodium congolense
GTTTAAAGTTTCTTAATTCCGCAAAAGTTTTTAAACACCCAATTCACCCCCCCTCTTGGGTGCCATAGGGCTAACACGATGTTTATTATTGAACATATTTTCTTTTGAATTCAATTTTTTTTACAATTTGAAATGCTATATGATTAGTTTTGATTATTAATGACTAATTGCTTTTAACTCATTTAAAATTTGGATCATGGATACCTGATGATCATAATGATATTTCACATATAAAATGCAATTTACTACGTAATTTTGTGACTTTTTTCAAAACACTTTTATCGTTCAAAAAAATGAAAAAGAACTAGAATGAAAGCAAAAGAAGAAATGAAACTAGTGAGCAAAAATTCACTTCGCTAACTTCTAACCATATAAAAACTTATAAAGTTGAAGTTATTGAGTGGTGCTAGTAGCTAATTGATGTGAGGTGACTCGATTGATTAACTGCAGTTTGTTCACGACAAAATGTTTACCTTTATGTTAAAGGATTGAGTGGCTTCTTAACCATGAGTTCCTTCTTAACCAAGCTTTAAAGCTCACATATTAAATTAAATTATGTTTTTAGCATAAAAGGATGTGAAAGTGTTTAAAAGTTGATGCCTTAAACTCATTATATTTGCCTTTTACATATATAATTGATTTTGTGTTTCAGGCTAAAGACTGAAAATGATTTAGGAACATTTGCAATTTAATGTGACTAATTGACGATATAGCATTTTTATGAGTCAATATTTTTGAAAGAATAAACAAAAATTTTAAATAATTATATTTTTTATCTTGGATTAATTTTCCAGTGATTATATACTATTTTGAGAAAATTGAGTAATTGATTTGCTTTAGAGTAAACAAATGCTTAAAAGTGGTGGGGGGTTCCCAAGCTCACATTATTGTTTAAATTTTGATGCTTAATTGATTAATGATGTGAATTTGTTTAAATTTAAAAAGCATAAAGTGGTTTAATTCCATTTGAGATTCAACTTGATTAATTAGTTTTATAACCTCTTAGTTGTTCATATTGATTAAATAATTAAGAACATTTTTTAAATGACATTGGTTGGTGAATTGGGATTATTTTTCTAATGATTATAAGTTGTTTTGAAATTGATGATTGATCGATTTGCTTGAAGACGATGTTTAAGTGTTGGGGAATTGATAGGGGTTCATTTCATATAATTTTTCTTGATGTTTTGATGTTAATTCACCCCTATTTTGATGATTAATTTGTTTATTTATATTTTGAATTATTGAATATGTAGATTACTCCCCTATTGAAGTAAAAATCAAGCACAATGTATGGATTGGAACAAAAACAGGACTAAAATAGGAAGCGTAAGCATGCCACCATTTAACTCATCCAGACTCGTGCTCAAATCAGTTATGAGGTTAAACCCAGGCAATAAAATGATTTCATTTAAGTCCCTTTAAAGCATTGTTTAAGTACTTATTACGACACTTCCAATAGCATCTCTCGCTCTGTTACAACTTGTGCAAATTTTCTCCAACTTGCTTTAAACATATATATTAAGGTTTTGAATCCAAGAAACAAGAGGAGAGAACACAAAAACAATTTTTGAGAGCATAAATTCAAATCATCTCTAGTTATAAGGCTCTTTTTTATGTGTTCTTCATCTTTTTGGTCTTTTTTTTTTGTTGTTACAGATCTAAGCTTGTATTTAAGGATTGTAACAACTAGGTCACATGATTCAGATATGTAAACACATTTATGACTATTTTTGGCGCATTCTAAACTTGTTTTTAGATTTAAGTCCACATTTACATTTAAGTCCAATCCTTATTTTTATTTATTCAATAATATGATTAGAATACCCTGTTTTTAATTTAAATGTGCGGTTATTTCAATTTGTAGTTGAGGAATGGCTAGTAAATGATCTAAATGTGTTCCAAACGTGATTCCATATATAATTGAAGGCTACCTTTTGTCTAAATGAGGAAATTAATGCTTATTATAGCTTGATCACTTAGAATAAATTTAAGAAACAACTTAGGATCTGTGAAATCTCCCTAATTTGTTGGACCATTCATTAAACAACCTAGTTTAAATCATTACATGACCAAAACTTGATTTATCTTGATGGCTATAATTTAAAATTTTGAAATTTTTAGCTTAAGCTTCCTAAACTTTATGCCAAATGTTTAAGATTGATGAATGACCAAATTTTAACTTAAGTAAATAGAGAAAAAGCATTGTCATAACCATAACATTGCTTTGTTTTAGTTAAGCTACCCTAACACAAGTCTTCCAATCCCTAATTAATCCATTTTGATCATTGAAAACCAATTCCTTAACCACTTCATCGAACAACTTAATCCATTAGGTGATCTTTAAAGTTAATTTGGTAATTTTAGTTAGAAATTTCATTTAATTTGTATTCTTTAGATAATTTCTGTTTAATTGACCTGTTACTTGTTGTAGTTGTTGGTTTTGAATTTGATTAAAAGAAAGTATGTTGAATTTGTTTACCTGGATATATTAGACAACCAACACAATAGTACCATAATAATTTCATATGTTATAGAGTGAACATGCATGAAGTTTTATTGCAAAGTAGGTATGAGTATAAGTTTGTTAAATAAGGAATTAAACATAAATGTCCCTAAACCTTTTCCAATCTTAAATGTACCATACCTACTTTACTTAACATAAAAGAAAATCAAATGAAATTAAAGAAAATGACGGAAAAAATCAATTAACAGCCATATGATTACTCCCTCGCACATAATTATTATTTTATTTATGTAAAAGAGAGATAAACACTTTCCAAAAAATTGTAAAACTTAAAAACTAAGTCTACCTGAGCCTTTACATCCTTAATGGGGAAATAATAGTTGTAGTTAACTTATGAAGCATATTCCTAAACATATGGGATTACATACGTTGAGTTTTATATAAAAACGGAATCATTGCAAATGTAATTAAAGTAAAATAGAAAAACTAAAAGGAAAAGGAAATATAAAGTCCTAAAATCATAATGAAAATTTTGGAGTCAATTATAAAGTGGAGAACGTGTTAAGCACCCCATCCTAATTATTAAATAGTTATATAGGTTCATGATAAAATTTTCACTCGTAAGGAAATATTTTTAAAAAGGTAAGATTTATAGGTGATTAAAGTGCCTTCTATAGGATATTAGGGCATAATTTAGCATTTTTATCCCTATTTTAATATTAAATTATCTAAATAATATGTATTATTTCTTTAAATTTTGGTTCATGACAAAGAAGTTGAGTTATGTGTAAAATAGACAAAGTGTGGGTGATTTTCCAAAAGATCAACCTAAATTTTTAATAGAACCGTTAATGTCTCATTTACATCATTATTATACTTTACTTAGAAGAACAATGTTACCCTTTAACAGTGTCGTTGTAGAGTGAGCAATCTCTATTAAGGATTATTATGCAAACAAAAGAATAATACAGGCTTTAAACTTTGCATTTGCAATTTCAATGGCCATTGATGTCTTTGAAGGCATGCTCTAGTATGGATTTGAAGTGCAAACTAGACTAATCATCCCCCAAAGCACTCTATACCTAGCAAGATGTTTTTAAAAATCTTTGGGAGAGTTTTGTAAAGATAGGCAATACAATTTTGAAGATTTTGAGCTTTAGACACTTCTAGAGTTTAGGTTATCTTTGATACTTCATTTAATTTATTATAATAGGTATTCAAGGTTGTTTTTTGAATTTTAAAGGAGTAGATCAATGGAGTTGAGGATTAGATTACAGTTAGAAACTCATTCCAGTGTATCCTAACATTTTAATTTTAATTTTATTCTTAAATCTTTGTGTTTTAATTGACAAATATGTGTTTCATGCTTAATTCCTTATGTTTATTGATTAACATGTGTGGCTAAATTGTTTAATAGCTAAAGTTATGTTAGTAGACAATTTAATTGAGTTATAATTTCTAAATTATGTGCTAATCTATATTTACATGAGTTTATAATCATCTTTTTTTATTAGACATCTAGAATAGATTCTTAAATAATTAAGGATCTAAAAAATCTACTATAATTAATGGAACAATCGATAAACAATACAATTTAAATATGTGAATAATCAAACACTAGTTAATTATGAGGGTATCAGTTCTAAAAAAAAAGTTTGTAGGATTGAAATTTATACACTTTAAGCCTATTACCTAAGTTTGATTATATCCAAATAATTGAATAGAATCAACAGAGATAAGGAATTATTGTAACTATATCTATGTCTTGAATTCATGAAGGTACCCTAGATTAACCAATATAATGATTCTCTCTCAATGAACTTATTAAAATATGAAACCTTTTCCATACATTAGAGATTGGTAAACCCTAACTGTATCTTGAATTATTTTACATAAATTGAAGAGTTTATTTTAGTTAGTATTTTAATTTAGTTAATATTTTAATATGGATTTCTCTAGACAATTATATGTTGATTGATTTATTAGTTATAATAGATCCTCGTGGCAAGATATCTACACTTACTTAAAGCCACTATATCACTTAATAATAGGTATATTTGTTATATGATGATCTTAGGACAAGATTATGATTAAAATTTAAGAATAAGAATACAATAGGTTTTTGATACCATTTCTAAGAATGTTCACTAGTAGTACCAGGAAGACATTTGTGTTATCTAATTTATATTTTAATTTTAATTTTTTTACTATTTTCTCAGTTTTCTTTACTATTTTTTACATTTGATCTTTAATTATTATTATTTTTATGTTTTTGCATGTTTTTTCATTCATTTATGTTTTATTTGATCATATTGAATCAAGGGAGGTTCCAATCATTTGATTAGAAGATGACAAAACATAATTATCACTAATGTGTTAGTTTTGATGTGCTAGAAGGCTAGATGGAAGAGCCTTTATGAAGCAAATGGAAGTGGAGTAAGCATTGAAATGTTAAACTAAAAATGAAAAAAAAAAGATCAAGTTTGATTAGATTTAGCAAAAGTGTCTTGGTATGGATTTCTAAACTTGATTTTAATCAATGCTTGAAAAGAGCCCACTTTTACATGTTACATTTGCATGATCACTTGCATATAGGTTTTAGATAAGTTTTTTAGTGATTAGTTAAATTTTATTATGGCATTAACATGTCAGTACATGTTTTATAATGTCATTAGTCTAAAATTGCACAATCAAGAGGTAATCTGAGGAACTGTGTTAAAGTATATCTCTTGATAAGTGTTAGAAATATTACTTATGTGTATTCAATTGTATTTACGTCAAGTCTTTTAATTAATTTTGATTTTGAGAAACTTTGGAAATTTTTTAAATGGTTTAAAGAATCGTTTAAGTCTAAAATTTTGAAAATATGTTTCATTGGTCAAAAACCAAGAAAATTCATGTTTTTATCTTAGTTTTCAAGTCTTAGTGTTTAAACTAACTTAGGAGTTGATCAGTCTTATAACGTCTAGTTTTTTCATATTTATTTTAAGCGTTTTTCACACCTATAACTACTATGTTTTATATTCAATGACTCTATAATCCACTAAACTCTATAAATAAAAGTCTCAAACCATTTGGAATAAGCTTTATGCAATTTTATCAAAGATATGAGCCTATAAAATAAGTTTTCCCAAGCTACCTGGTTTCATTGTTCATCTTCTTTAATTCTTGATTTTATTAATTTAGATCAATTTTTGCTGCAAAAACTTTGATTTTTTTTGCTTGCCTAGATATTCACGAGATTCCTTAAGCTTACATTTGCATTTGTGAATGTTTATTTCATCTGTTTCAAGCTCACAAAAATATATACATCCAATCTATCTAGTTTTGTATTTTTCATCTTTAATACTCATCTTTCTTAATATAAATTTGATTTTTGTCATTAAAAATTGATCCAATCTATTTTTCAATAATTTATTTATGCTCGAATAGGTTTTGTGTTGATTTTAAACATTTTGGAAGGTTAAAATAAAGTATCTTTGGAGTTGGAACATAAACATTACATATTTGATAGCTTTTGTGTGTCTTGAGTTTAATTTGATTATTTATGCTCTAATTTTAGTTTTATTGAATCAACCAGTTTATTTATGTTTTGTCAAAGTGTTAGGAGGCTTTCTATATTGTTTATTTGTTTATAAAAGCTACAAAAACATTTTTATTAGATGTGCTTTAATTGATACACCATTGAAGGTGTGTATGGTTACTTCTTTTGGGGGAATTTAATTATGTTAGTTGTTGACATTTTTAAAGGCTACTCTTGGTCATTAAAATAGAGAACAGATTGGTGTTTATGCTAGATATTATTGTATTTATTGCATTATTTTGAGGCTATTAAGTATTGGTTTTGATCAAACTTAATTTGGGAAGTGTGGTTAGACTTGAGAGCTTGATTTTAGGGGCTATTTATTGGGAAAAGATTATTATGATTTTGGTTAAACGGGTTACTCTTCACCTAATTAAGTAAGATTGTATTAGGTTACTCTTAACCCTTTGTTAAATAAGATTGCAAGGTTCTTCTTGACCCATTGTTAAAAAAGATTATTGGTTTACTCTTCATCCTCTTTATAAGAAAAAAAATTATAAAGGTTGCTCTTCACCTCCTTTGGGGAAAGAATAAGCCGTAAGGGTTATTTTTCACTTTAAGGAAGAATTATATAGTTAAAACTCCAGCATCAAGTATGTTGGCAGAGGTTTAGGCCTAATTGGTTTAGTCAGACCTCTATAAATCCTTGTATTCTTATTTTAAATCATCTCTTTATATATTTTCGATAATGTATTTGACTAAAATTTATTAATATTAATATAAGCATGTCATTCGATTAAGGTCAATTTTTGGTTTAGAGATTTCATATAACTAAATTTGGTTTAGGAGGTTTTAGTTGTTTAGTTTAGCAAGATAAACATCCAATTCACCCCCTCTTGGGTTCTGTAGGGCTTTCAACTCTCTTTAGTTATTTCTTTCATTCTTTATTTTGTTAATTCATTAGTATTGTATGCATACTCATGGATAAAATCCTAAGGGTTTAAGTTTTAGTCTGGAGTTAGAACATTGATAGGACTTAAGTTATATATTCTTTTAGTTTGATTTTAATCTTTTAAATCTTAGGTTTAAGTCCATTCCACATACATTTTGAGCTTAAATCTCTCAACTATTAAATTTGATATTACTCATTTTGAATTGCGTAGAATGATTCTTTTTCTAAGCCTTGGGCATCATATTTAATCATGGAAAAAATTGGATGTTTTATGTGACTAAATAGTAAAAGAAAGATGACTTGATAGTGGGTTTCACAGCCTTTTTCATGGTTGTGACCTAGACCGTGACTTTCTAAGAGAAAGACAGGTTTTTGTAAAAGATAGTATGTTTCACGAGCAAAGTCATAGCCATGAAACTCATTTTCATATCCATAACCTTGGCAGCCCCATATCCCGTGTCTAATCCCACAATCATTACTTTGACTATGGGATGGTTGAGATCCAACTTCTATTTAAGAATGTTTTTGGGTTTTCTTAAGTATTGTTGACCCTAAAGTGAAGGATAATGTTTTTAGGTTTTCTTAAGTATTGTTGACCCTTAAGTGAAGGCAACTATCACCCAAGAGAGAAAAAAAATTTTAAAACCATTTTACTAGTGATTAAAGTTATCAAAGGAAAGGAAATCAAATTCAAATTCCAAATTCAAGAAGATTAGAGTGGATTCTAATAAGGGTTGATTGAAGATTGAAGAACTGAATCATATAAGAATGAGTTTTCTAATCTTTATTCTTCTTTAGTAATTATTGTATTTATTTTTATAGTGATGATTTGATTTCATTGCATTTAGATAAGATGAACTCTATACTTATGTGCTTGTGATTTATGCTTTGATATAATGTAAGTTACCTGATTTTCTTGGTTTATTTATGGGTATCATTATGTTTAGATTAATATTTTGCTAACATTTAACTTTAATATTTATTTTCATAAATTTAGATTGAAAAATAACTTATATGAATAGATCATAGCATGAAGAAAAAGTGTTGTATAGGGTGCTAGAGATAGTTTTGACATAAGATTCTCATGTTAGATTCAAACCTAACTAAAAAATTAGGATCCATGGATTGAAGTAATGCATCTAATTATGGTTTCAATAGAGAATAGATTTTAATTAATCAATGTTAGGTTTCTATGGAACCTAATGGGGGTGAATTAGATTTTAAGGTAATCTTTCTAAAACACAACAACATATGTGGAAGCAAATTCACCGAAATAATCAAGAAAAATACAATAATATAAGTATGTCAAAATAAAGAGTAAAGGAGAAGGAGGTATACCGGATTTGTTCTAAATTGGAGCTGTCCACTTACCCTTATGTCTAGTCCCCAACACCATTGTTGAGATTTTGTTCTTATTAGAACTTAATAAGAATACAACATTTCATAATACAATCCTTTTTCACAAGCTAAAAGATAACCACTTACACATTTGTTTTTCCTAGACTCAAGAATAACCTCTTAATTCTCATAAGAATAGTTAAACAAAGAAACCAATCCACTTAATTTTACTCAGTGTATAAAAGAGGCTAGAAGAATGAATGCACAAAAATAATGCTAAAAGCCTCACACAAAAACACATCATAAATAAGAAAGAAATACATAATTCTCGGTCAACCTTAACAAACTTGATAAAACACTTGTATAACCTTTGTAAAACATTGAAAATTATTATTTCTTATGTTTATATCACATAAACAAAAAATCTATCATATAACACAAATAAAACAGCATACACTTATTATTCAACCATCTATCCATTGTATAACGATCATTATATTCATTGTCTAACGGATAAAAAGAGATTAATTATTTTATTGTTGTGTAATCTGTCTTGCTTAGATTCTTCTCTATATTTTCTCAACATTCAATCAATCAATAGGCCTTCAGCTTGAGTTCGATCGACCAACCAACTCATTCGAATAACCAATCCTACATTAGGTTGGCCTATATTAACATTTAAACCATCATTAAAAAACATAAACTCAATGCATTTAACCTACCTTTTAATTTAAGCATTTAATATAATGCTAATTATCTTATGCATTCCTAATCAATTAAGACAATTATCAAGTGGAGACAATCAAATTAAACATATAAACCTCTTGATTATATACCTATATGAAAATTTTAAACTATGAATGAATGATTAATTATAAGCCTTTTAAAAATACCTAAATAAAATCAAACAAAGTTTACACTAAACAAAACATAAGTAACTTATTCTAAATTAAATTTCTTCTTCACACTTTGAATCTTCATAAACTTTGATCTTCCATTTCAAAGCTCTTTGAGTGACTAATCTTGATCTTTCTTTAACCTATCTTTCAATACACTTAAAAGCAAAAACATTAATAGTATAGTTCATTTTGTCATTATTAAAATAAAGAAGAACCTCCCTTGGTTCAATAATCAATCAACAGGATAGGAATTATATTACTCTAGAGATATTATAATTTTATTAAGGGAATCTATGATTTTAGTAATTTAGGTTGAGCACTGCATCAAGATAAAGCATGAACATAACAAGGTTTTAAGGGGATGCCTCATCTAGTTCTTTATATCATTGAGTGCTGTTTCATCGAGTATATTGCTCAAGGTTGGTCTATGATCTTGGGTTAGTACTTAGTTTTAGTTTAATTAGATATTTAATTAAATTAATAATTTTTCTATTTTAGATAAGAGAAAAATCGTTCGTACTAGTAGTTTAATCCTTGTAGGAATGACACTCAACTCATGACTATACTAAAGGAATAATAAGTGCACTTACCTAGAATTATAAAGTATATTATTTTAAAGAATTAAAACTTCTCAAACATCAAAATTTTAATGTCATTGATGGGGATTAAAATATTAGAAAATTTTATTTTTGTTAGTATAATCATTTATTTGTTTATTTTACTTAACTTTTTTTACTTTAGTTCGTAGCTTACACACTACCTTTTTATAGCTACAGATAGTCAATGTAATGGATGGCAAAATTATCAATGACTATCTTACCAGTGATAGGATGACCAAGAAATCAATTGATTGAGGGAGAGATTATTGGATGGTTTATAATAATGATAATAGTAACATCTACAACTTAGGGAGGGTGCATCATCCAAACTCTTTTTGGATTGATCAATCTTATTACCAATCACCTCTTCAAGATAATTATCAATAATAAGAAGAAGAATTGAGATTGAAAGAGTTACTATGTTAAAAGCTTGATTTGAAGGCATAAAGACCTCTATACATAACTTGGAGACATAAATTGCCCAACTAGTTCAACAAGAGGAAGAATCAAGATTAAAGGAACTATTAGTTAAAATCACAGCTACAATAGAAACTCGATTCAAAAGTATAGATTATTCCATCCACAACTTAGCAACAGAAGCTAGCAACTAACTAAACTAACTGTAGACTATAAGTAAGTAAGTGTGCCTTCTATTATAGAAGTAAATTCAAGGGAGTAAGATAAGGCAGAATTAACAACAAGTGAAATGGAGCTAATGTTCAAAGTCAATGAGTACAACCAAAAAGATGTTGATATTAAAATTTTCAAGAAAGATAAAGAGGTACCTTTTTTCATTAATTTTATTATCATCAAGATTTCTGATTGTCAATAAAAAATTTGGTAGCAATATATTCTATAAAGGTACGTCAAAAAATCTAAGCAAGATATAAGGAGACATCTGATGATAGGTGGAGAAGCCCATACACTTTTGATGAATCATCTAGGATTTGAAGAGTTTGATAGAATATTTATACACAAGAAGGGAATTATTACTCTTTAACATTCAGGTCCAACTAAAAGAACTTAAAGAAGTACTTATTGGGACGTAACTCAACCATTGAGCTTTGAAGTAATGTACAAATTTATTTTATGTTTTTTTTTATTTTGGTGATTTCACTCTTCTTCTTAGTGTTTAGATCTTTTCCCTTTAGTTTCCATGGATGGATTAGAGAGATCACAATAAATTTAGGAAAGTTTTCTATTACATCTTTATAGGCCATGAATTTTTTAGGAGAAATACAAGTTTTTACAAAACAACATATGTTCCATGGGTAAGGTCATAACCATGGGACTCCTTTTTATGTCCATGTCCTTTTCAACCCCATATCCCATGGCTAATCCCATGGCCATAACTTTGGTCATTGGATGGTCAAGCTTCAACTCCTATTTAAGTGTGTTTTTTGGTTTTCTTGGGGATTGTTGACTTTAGAAAGGGGGTAGCTACCACCCAAAAGAGAAAACACATTCTAAAGCCAATTTTAATTAAGATTGAAGCCATCAAAATCCAAGATAAATCAAGATCAAAGTTCATTTTCAAGAAGAATAGAGAGTATTTCAATAAGGATGGATTGAAGAAGGAAGAACTGAATCATATGAGAATGAGTTTTCTAGTATTTTTTCTTGTTTAATCATTGCTATATTATTTTATAGCAATGTTTTGATTTATTTGGACCTAGATGAGATGAACTTTGGACTTTGTGATTAAATTATGCTTTGATTTAATGAAAGTTACCAAATTTTCTTATATTTATTCATGGATGTCATTGTGTTTGGATTAACATTTTTCTAACGATTTTAGTTAAATATTTGATTATATATATTTAGATTAAGAAATCATTTATACAAATAGATAATATCATGATATAAGAGGCTTGTATAGGGTGCTATAGATAGGTTTACATAAGTTTTCCAAGTTAAACTCAAACTTATCTAAAACAATAGGATCTATAGATCGAAGTAATGCATCCAATTGGAGTTTTAATTAAGAAGATATTCTAATTAATCAATCAAAAGGATATGAATTATATACTCAAGGGAGATTATAATTTAATTAAATGATTTTGTGGTCTAAGTAACTTAGGTTGATTATTGAATAAAGATAAAGCATGAAAATATCAAGGTTCTAAGTGGATTCCTCATATAGGTCTCAATCTCATTACTTATTATTTCTTCTAGTATATTGCTTAAGGTTGGTTTATGATATTGGGTTAGTACTTAATCTTAGTTAAAATAAAAAATAAATTAAATTAATTTAAATTAATCAATCATTTAAATAGATTAGGTAATAGAAAGGTGGATAGTAATGGTTCAATTCTCATAGGAACAATACTTAACTGACGACTATACTGCAAGAACAATAAGTGCACTTATTTAGAGTTATGAAGTGTTGAAGTGGGTTATTTCAAAGAATTGAAAATTTTTATAGATCAAGCATACTATAAGTAGACTTAAGAAAGAAACTCAAGATATATGTCTAGCAAAGTAGAAGTTGAAAATATTAATGAGGATTAATTTAAGGTAAAGACTAAATCATTAAAGATGGAACATTAGGATAATATAGTTGCGTCCATTCAAGAAGAATGTAATAGACTTTTGAGATACAATCAAGAAGAATATATAAGAAGCAATAATAGACCTTTAGCTAGCATAGTTAGACTTAGGTTGAACTTAAAGAATTTTGAGATATTTCATAGGATTATGTACATGGTTAAGGTCTCATAATTTTAAGATTCAACTTTAGAGGACAATAATCCTTATCAAAATTTTAGACATTTATGAATTATTTAAACATAATAAGATTTATAAGAATAGGGTAAAATTAAGATTACTCCCTTTCTCCCTTAAGGATAAGGCTAAAGACTACATTTCTACACTTTAGTCTGGTTTTGCCACCATTTAGGACAAGTTCATGAAATTGTTTCTAGTTAAATGTTTCCCACTGGCTAAGATATTAAAGATGAAAACTAAAATAACATCTTTTTTTTAGCATGCGAATGACAATCTATATAAGGCACAGGAGAGATTTAGAGAGATCTTATGTAAGCACTCAAGTCATAGATTCAGCACGCGGTAGCAAATTGATATATTTTATACTGGTTCACCCCTTCTATTTATAGTACTATATATTCAGCCATTAGAGGTAATCTTATGAGAAAAATCCCAATTTAATAGGTTAAATGGTTTCTAATAACTCCCAATATCATTCTAAACGATGTAATAAGAGATTTTGTAAAGCTCATACAACGATTGATATCATAACCCTAATAGCCCAAATAGAGGTTTTGAATAAGAAGCTAAGAAGTCTATTTAATGGAGTTAGTAACAGTCCACTTAAAGGGCAAGCTGTGTGAAAATACTATAGAGGTAACTCCCAGTCATCCTTAGATTTTCAAGTATGATACCCTTTTTTCCAGGTGCTTAAGCAAGCCCAATGTATAGGGAATTTCAATGGGAAATAGATGAATCCATTTTCCAATGCTTACAATCTTAGGTGGAGAAGCCATTCAAACCTTTCTTAGAGTCATAGTCAAAGCTACCAACACCCTCTACAAGGCAATCCTCATAGAGCTCCACCATTTGATTTTAAAGCCATTAAACCTTTACAATAAAGGAAACCTAGTTTTAAGGAGGCAGTGATGAATTACATTCAATCAAATGAAACTAGAATGCAAAATCATGAGGCTTAAATTAAGAATCTAGAAATTGAATTAAGCTAGATTGCACAGATCGTGTAAGAGAGGCTATCTAGTAAACTACCTAGAACTATCAAAACCAATCTTGGAGAACACGTTAAGGCTATTATCATTAGAAGTGGTAAACAAGTAGAAGGTGAAAGTTTAAATTAAAAACAAGTGAAGTAGAAGAGAATAGTAAGAAGATGCTGATGGAGAAGAAGAAGGAAAATGAAGAAGCAAAACTAAAGAAGGAGGGGTGGCCTAGGTTATCTGCTAACCCAAACGTGTAACCTCATAAGTTGAGAATCTTATTTCCTTAAAGACTTAAAAGTTATAAAATGGATAAGCAATTTGGAAAATTCTTAAAGGAGTTTAAGAAGTTATATATCAATATCTCGTTTAATGAGGCTCCCATTCAAATGCCTTCATACGCTATTTTTAAAGGACATTCTTTCTAATAAAAGGAAGTTTGAGAAGTATGAGACTATCATACTAAACAAAGAGTTCTTCACAATCTTACTAAGGAATTTTTTTTCTAAGTTTAAGGGCCCTAAGAGATTTATTATCCCATGCACAATATGTAACTTACAAATAGGTAGTGCTCTGATGGATCTCATAGTAAGCATAAATTTGATGCCTGTGTCCACTTTTATGAAATTAGGATTAGAAAAGCCTAACCCCACTAAAATCTTATTATAGTTAACATATTGATTTGTTATGTACAAAAGAGAAATCATAAAGGACTCGTTAAAATAAAATAAAAGTTCAATTTTCTTGTAGGTTTCCTCATTTTGGATATGGAATAAAAGTGTACAGTAACAATTATTTTAGGATGACATTTCATGTCTATCATGATGATGACCATTAATGTAAAATGAGGAAAGCTTATTCTAAGACTTCAAGATAAAGAAGTCATTTTTGACATATTTAGAGCTATGAAGCATCCTATTGCCTTAGACACTTTAATTTTATTAACATCAGTCTTACAGAGAGTGACCCTTATGTTATTCTTTATATGGATCCATTATAAAAAGAACTAGAGGCTTTAAAGTCATATAAAGAAGAGGCTTATGAAGCACTTGGATAGCTAGAGGCTGGGAGGGATTCATCGAATTGAATCCAGTCCAAAAAGTATGAGTTCTTAGATAGATATTAAGCCTTTTTTAAAGCCATCGACTAAGAAATCTCCCACTTTTAATCTTAAACCTCTTCCCATGCATTTGTAATATGCATTCCTTTATCCTCCTTCATACTTATCTATGGTAGTCTCTCCTTCATTGATAGATACCATGGAGAAGAAGTTATTGATTGTTCTTACAAAACATAAAAGTGTAATAAGATTAATTATATTTAACATAAAAGGAATCAACTCTTCTCTATGTATCAATAATATTTTCATAGAAGAGAGTAGCAAGCCATTACTACAACCTCATTGTTGATTGAATCCAGATAGGAAGAAGTGGCTAAGAATGAGGTCTTAAAACTCTTAGATGTAAGCATAATTTTACTTATATATGATTCTACTTAGGAAAGTCTTATACAAGTGGTACCCAAAAAAAGGACTGTTGCCATGACCAATGAATAAAATGAGCTAATAGCCTCTAAGAAGGTCACGACTTGGAGGAATTTTGTTGACTATAGGAAATTAAGTGGGAGCACCTATAAGGATCACTTTCCTTTACTCTTTATAAATTAATTTATAGAGAGATTGGTTGGGAATAGTTACAATTGTTCCTTAGATAGGTATTCTAGGTATCTAAAAATTCTTGTAACCTTAAAGGATTAAGAAAAGAACATTTTTACTTGCAATATAGCACCTTTTCATATTGACATATGCCTTTTAATTTTTGTAGTACCCCAAACACTTTCCAAAGGGTTTATGAGATTTGGGACATTTAGGGCTGATGAACTAAGGTGGTTCAAATCATGTGTTTTGATGATGACAAAACATTATTATGACTAATGTTTAAGTATTTGATGCTTTATAAGATAGGTTGATGGAACCTATGGTAGAAGAGTCATCTTGAAGATAATAAAGAGCTCAAGCATTAGATGATCAAGAGCTTAGATATTAAGGATCAAGATAAAGCTTAAGTGATGATCAAGCTTGAATATCAAGAGAAAAAAGATTGAGATTTAGTTAGGCTTAGGAAAGGTTGAAAGTTGTAAGTCTTCTTGATCTTAATCAATGCTTGAAAAGTGCTCTCATATTTGCATGATCATTTGCATATAGGCATATAAGAGTTGAATTGTGGTTTTAGTAAATAACTTGATTTAATTATGGGCCTTGGTATATTAGGAATTGAATTAGGTAACATATAGGCTAATTCTTGATGTATTTATGCAACATGAATTGTTTTAATATGTTTGATGTGTTGAATTTTTACTTGAATTTGTTTATGTATGTCTGAATGTGTTTGAACATCTTTGTGTTATGAATTTTGGGTTATGAAAAGTTTATCAATTGATTGAAAAGGTTTTCAAGTTGGTTTAAATGAAAAGTTTTCATAATTAAGGCAATTCTTATGTTTTGAATTGATTGAATTGTTTTGTTGATTTAATTAGCCTTGAATTATGCTTTAAAACTTGT
>JAOXYD010256658.1:0-16040 GCA_028565735.1 Pinacopodium congolense
ATTAATTAATTTAGAATTTCCTAGATAATTGTAATCTAATTAATCTAGTAATTAACTTAATTAATCCAAACATCTTTCCTCGTGGGTTCGACACTCGGAGTCTGAAAATTACTCCACTTTATTACTGGTTCGATAGGTGCACTTGCCTTTCGTCACGTTGGTTTTCACTTAATTTCATTTCGGTTTTCAAAGTAAAATCGGTTTAAAGAACACCCATTTTTAATCAATCAACCAACAAACAACAGTTATTACCTAAACTTCCTTGCAATTCCTCTATATAGTTTTCCTACTCTGTCTCATTACTGGCCATTAAGAAGCACTCTATAGTCACATGGCTTTCTTGACCATATAATTCACACCCATGTACTATTTTTACAGATTGTGAAAAAGTAGCTTACAAGCTGTTAAATTATTTGACAAGTGCTAACATCTTAGCTTGTAAGGCAGTCACTAAATCTGTTGTGATAATACCCTTCTACTCCTTCATAGGCAGTTACCTACTCCTTTATATTATCCATAGGCAATTATTATTCGCCATATCTTTCAATAGGTCATGTGTTGTATCTATCGTCTTTCATATTAGAAAGCCTCTAGCTGCTGCATCTATTGTACCTCTCGTCTGTGTAGTAACTGAATTATAGAACATTTGTAGCAGAAATTCCTTAGGTAGATTATGGTGGAGAAAACTCCTTTGTAGCTCCTTAGTAAAGACTCACCGTTTCTCTACTGAATTTTTTATTTCCTTGTTGATTTTGGTGGTTTTCATCAATAGGAAACACTTGGCTAGAAAAGTTTGTACTAGCTGATCCCATGTCATCATGTTTTCTAAATTTAAAAGCCTTGGCTCGGTCTTTCAAGGTGAAATGGGATAGCCTTATCTTTAGGACATCTTTTAATAGGACATTATATCTAAATGTGTCGCAGATTTCTAAAAAGTTGGTCAGGTAAGCATTCGAATCTTTATGGGCCAAGCC
Organism: Pinacopodium congolense; assembly: GCA_028565735.1. NCBI lineage: Eukaryota > Viridiplantae > Streptophyta > Magnoliopsida > Malpighiales > Erythroxylaceae > Pinacopodium > Pinacopodium congolense. The sequence goes on from JAOXYD010256658.1 coordinate 975, forward strand.
ATAAAATTACACATTCATCTATAACATATTAAATAATGCTAGTTTAATCTCAAAATTATTAGCCTGTACCGGGGGTCTTATGATACCTTATTGATTGGCATTGAAGCTAGGTCTCATAAAGTCCATGAGAGCTCTCTCATGCTCGTCTTGATTCCTTTCTTCAGCCATTGTTCTTCTGATAGCTTCTTGGCTACTTCCTTTATTCTCTTTCATGCTTTATAATGTCTGAAATTTTATCATCTTTCAACTTGCTTGAACTCCAAAAGTGTTAAAAATCCTTAAATCAAAAGAATCCAAATTGAATAAGATACTAAAATTGCAATCCCTGACAATGACGCTAAAAACTTGTTTGCCAGTTTTTGCTACATTACAAGTATACAGGTTGTAATTTATAGTATAATAGATATCGATCTCATGAGGATTAAATATAATAACCTAATAATCTGAATTGCACTTTTTTAAGGTAAATCAAATTATAGTAGAAACAGAAAAATTAAACTAAGCTAATGAAACTTGAATGAATTTAATTATAGAAGAAAGCAAAATAAGAAGATACTCAATAAGGGAGATTTAGGGGTGTTCTATCCTTATTTATCTTCCTTTTACCTTATTGATTTAAATGCGTTTGATCATAGATATCTAATGGTTTGATTACCCTATCTTAAGATCCAATCAATTAATCCCAATTGAATTAATTACAAATTGAATTGCAACTTCTAGATTCACAACACTACTCCTAACAATGCAATTGGATTTAAAGCAATCCTTAGGACAATTAACAAGTAATTAAGATCTCTTTTCAATCACCTATTAATCTGATAATTACAAGTCCGTTAGCTTAACAACTCTTGTTAAATAATCAAACTCAAATAAATTAAAACAATGTCTTGATTTGAGGTGATTATAGGCTCAATAATTAACACAAATAATTATGTATTAAATAAATATGATAAAAGTTGAATAAACAATTCAAGGACAATCCCTAAACTAGATTTATAAATCCATAATCATTTCAAATAAAAACTATTCAGATTAGAATCAAAAGGGAAATAAAAGAAAGATAAAATAATGACGAAGATGAAGCCCATAAACTAATGATGAAGATGAAGCCCCTCTTGTTAGAAAATTTGGACAGATTTTTCTTAATCTTGATTTCTCCTTTTTAATCTTAAGTTTCTTGATATTTTTCTCTTAAAATAACCCTTCTTTTCTGTGTTAGATGTTCTTTATGCTTATAATGGTGGCTTATAGGGCCTTTTTTTCACCTCTTCCACCCCCCTCCCCCCAAAATATCATAGAAACCGACTTAACCACATGATGGTCTTATACCCCATAAAATTGCATAACAATATAAGCTCTACAAGGTACCTAATGCATCACTAAAGTCACTTATAGTAAAAATAGTGCTTAATTGAGCTTCTTTTGTTCTTCTCTTGATGAATTCTTAATGAATTGTCATATGATCTTGAAAAATGGTGTGGAACTTTGTCACATGATGCTCTAAATACTAAAATTGATTTCAAACCTCTTTTAGCTCTAAAGGTGCCTCCAAAGTTAATTTCATTTGAACTTGCGTTAGATATCCACCCAATATGATACAATTCTTTCCCAAAATAATAAAAACATCACATTAAAAAACTTAAACATTATCAAAATAATATAATAACATCAAACTAATTCTAAATCATGCAATTCTCATCCCCTAACATGCATATTAACACACTAAAACAAACTAAGATGAGTATTCAATTGGAAGATAGATCTATTAACTATCTGAAGGGAATTATTAAAGATGTCTTAGTTAAGGTGGACAAGTTGATTTTTCTTGTAGCCTTTGTAATTTTGGACATGGAAGATGAATTTGATATTCCTTTAATCATGGGAAGATCATTTTCAACCACTTTAAGATGTGTATAAGGGAAAACTAGCTCTTAGGATTAAGGATAAAGAAGTGATGTTTAAATATTTTGAAACAACAAAATAATTTTTTTAATAAGGATGTTACTTGCTCTTGTTTATATGTGATTAATATCAAGACCTCTAGTGCTTCGTAAAAAAATACAATAAATGTTCACTAGAAAATCATGTCATCCAAGGAGGGGAGAAGAATATTTTGAGTTATATGATTAAAAAGCATGTGGTAGGCTTAGAAACTAATGACCTAAGATTGAGGAAGAAAACTGATGAAGATATTCAAAAACTGGAAGGTAGTAGACTCAGACCCTTAACTAAAGATCCATCAGAGATAGAGCCACATATGAAGTTTTGTAACAATTGTTAAAGAATGGAGGAAAATCTACCCTTTAGCAAGAAGAACTTGATGAATGGTGCCAAAGACCTTACAAGAATCATAAGAGCCAAAAGGGCAAGGCCAAGAAGGGACATGTTTGGAGCATAAAGCATTACAAAGGATCAATTCTATTAAAATCAATGAGCTAATGACATTAAACTAGTGCTTAATGGGAGGGAAACCAACATTCTTTCTATCCTTTTGATTGCTTCTATTTAATTTTTAGCATTTATTTGCATTCTAGGGATTGCACTACAATTTGTTTCATTTAATTGCAATAGCATTGTGAGTTTTATGATTTGTGTTTTTTAGGAAGTTTTATCAATTTAGGTTGTTTAAATGTATGGTTGCATTTAGGGACTTTAGAACATAATTTTGCTGAAAATTTTTCAAAATCTTTAAAATAAGTAGTTTGTTTCATGACTTGGGTCACAGTTATGACCTTGTCTGTTATTTTGGGCTAACACTTTCGTAGATACAATGTATTTCATGGCCTATGTCATAATTTCGTGGCTTGCGTCACGATCATGACACAGGCCATGATTATGGTGCTCATGATCGTGATTTTTCAGTCCTTTATTCCAAAATACAATGTCTTTCATGGCTTAGATTATGATTGTAATATACGCCTAATGCCCATATCCCTCCAATATTTTTCATGGCCTGAAATATATATATATATTATTGCTAAAAGGTAATCTCTGTTTTTTGCTTTAATCATTTTTGGCTTTGACAATTTTTTTCTAGCTAAGGATTAATTGGATGTAGTGAAGTGAAAGTTAAATTTTCTGTAATTTCTCACTGAGAATTAAGTTTTATATGACTACATTCACTTATTAAGTGTGACATATTACCTATTTTTGGTTCCCCAGTCACTAAACCTTGAATTTTAATAATGTTACATTAGACATTGTTGTTATGTGCGATTATACTTTATTTTCACTCAATTTCTGTGTTTTGATGCTTTGTGCTAGATGGGTAATACTCTTGGATGCTCTTTAGGTCTAGAACATTCATGTTTATGGCAACACTACATGGCATGTTACTTTGGTTAAATTATTAGTTGTGGAATTTACTTATAATCTTTAAATTAATAAGATTGCCACACAATTCACAATGAGTTGCTAATAGCCAAATTTTATTCCCTTGTCACAATGCTAGTTTATTTATGCATTTGTGTGATTTTATGTGCAAAATCATAATTCATAAGCATCTTTAGTGAAATATAATTCACCATGTGAATCATTGACACTTTGATACGCATACCTGCTGATGGGAATGAATTTTGTTATATTTTTATATGTTGTTTCATTTGAATTCATTCCTATTTTGTCCTTAATTGCTCATTTTGTGTTCCTATTAATTTTACATGTAGATTTAATGATGAAATACAAAATCTGGATGAAAGCATGAAGAATTGGAAGAAATTGAAACAAATTAGAGCATATAAATATTAAATAAAGGAGGTTTATAAATGTAACAAAAGTATGGCATCAATTAGTTTCCACACCTTGGAAAAACACGCATTCCAAAGTAGTTAAAAAACAAAAGCTAAAAGGCTTGGAAGCATGTGACCTTGCTTCTAGCAAGAGCTGCCTGCATTGCTATTAGAGGCAGCTTGAAATGACGCTGGATAGATTTATTTACAAGTGATTCATGACAAAGCCTTAAAAGGCTTAGAAGTAAGAAAAATGACGCCGGAGGGACTTACACGTAGGTGGAGAGTTTATAAAGGAGGAGCAGTATTTAAAAAAAAAGGATGGCACCATTTTGTTTTTACAAATAAAAGAAAAGCTCTTTCTTTTCTTATAAGCCAAACAACCTTAGGAATAAAAGAAAGCAACAACCCAAAAGATAAAAAAGGGAGTTGATGACATAAAGAAGGGAGGGAGCTTTGGCCTTAGTACAGTGAAGAGTCTCCTGCACTATAGAGCTCTCCTAGATAGGCAGTAATGTGTTTTAACAAAATAAGAGAGCTTTTTTTGGTCAAGGTTTCAACTGCAACATTTTTAGTCAAGCGTAGAGCTCCTTAGTCAAAGAAGACGACTGCCAAATTTGCTTGGAAGTGGAGAACTTCACTAATGAAGTCGGCTACACATGCATTAGGAGCTTGTCTTTATCATCAGTTTCGACTCTCTTGCCTTATTTGTTTCTTTCCTTAGCTTTTAGTTCTTTCTTTTTATTTTAATTTATTTTACATCTTTATAGTCTAATGTGATATTAGTTGAATTCTTTCCTTTATGCTTTGTTTTAACTGTGTCTTTATTTAGTTTTCATTGTGTGTTTTTTAACCTTTAAATGCTTTACTTCTTCTTGGCCGAATGTTCTTCATCTAAGTTCTTAAGTTTAATGTTTCTTCATATTAACATTTGATTGTTATGTTATTGATTTTATCTCTAATTTCTAGCTTTTATTCCATTAGTTTAACCTTAAGTCTTAAGTTTTCATTTAATATTAATGTCCTTAGTTAATTTATGTTTGATAATTAGGATTTGCCTTACTCTTATGATTTCAATCATTTAATGTTATTGTTTGTTCAATTTAATTATGCTGAAATTTTATTTAAAGTTTTAGTTTTAGTTTATTTTAATTAAATTTTAGTTTTAGTTTAGTTAAATTAAGTTTTAGTTAATTAATTAATGGTTTAAGTAATTCGTGTTTGTGTTAGTTTAAGTGTTAAATTATGTTTTTTTCATTTGGTATTTTTAATTTTTCAGCCTTTGTTTTCTTTTAATTAATTATGTTTTGTGTTTATTTAAATTGCGATTTAATTAATTTAGTTATGTATGGCTAGTTTGTTTAAGGGTTTGAAGGTATATGAAGGATAAAAGGATAATCAATTGTGATAATGGAGTTTGTTTTAAATTAATTTGGTGTTTTTAAGCTTAGGTTGGTTTAGAACTTTAGTTAAATGTTATGAATTATGTATTATCTTTAGGATTGATAATCCTTTAGGTAATTTCCTAATTTAAATGCTAGGATTGAGCATGCGATACATAATTATCCTTAATGATTTTTGAAAGTAGTAATAAGTTAGTTGGATTTATTAGGATACTTAACTAACTAATCTAGGCTCCCATATCTTTAGGTTACACTTTCCAAGCTTGCGAGTTAATGGCCTAAGTTAGTCATTCTTAGTACCTAAGGTGTCTTCACTATTAAATCTAGAGAGCTTGTTCTAGGTTATAGTGAAGATATGCGTATTTCTAGAGTTTGTTAGATTTACTTAAGTTAGAGGAACTGAGGGTTTGAGAGTTTGTTCGAGCCTATAGGCTAGCATCATAGTTAGAATGCCTTTTTATCTAGATTCAAGAATCAATAGTTATCCTACAATCTCGACAATACCTTCAACCCATTTCTTTGTCATTGTTTTTTTATTTATTGTGTTTTGTTCATTGATTACCTTTTTATTATTTTATTTGCGTGTTAGTGATGTTTGTTCTCTTTATATCTAGAGGTTTTGTTTTTGTTTTTCTTTACAATATTAGAAATAACAGTACACCCTAACTCTCTGTGGGATCTAACCTAACTTACCCTAGCTAGATAGTTAGTTTAGTTAGTAAATTTATTATTTGGGAGTTTGCAACAATTCACCACCTACATCCATTTAGCATAAAGCTGCACTTTAAGTATGCACTTTTAAATTTTCATTCCATTCATGTGATTTATTGGTTGTCTTACTCTTATGATTCTGTGTATGATGGGCTAGTAAAATCATACACTTACATATAGTCTAGTTTTCATTGTTGAAAAATGCTAAGAGTGAAGAAAATAGCCCATGAAGGACACTTATTTGAGTCATCCACATCAATAGGTAAGGAACTTGCTCACACACTCTAGCCTTTAGAAAGGTGGGTCAACTAGATAAGTATATCATTCTCAAGAAATTGCCAATATAACTTCATAGGTATTTGTTCTTTAAGTACTTGGAGGTCGTAGGAGAGGTTGATACTATTAGATACTACTTAAAGTTTGGTGGATGGGAAATACTTTTGGATATAAGGGAGGTTAGGTACTCTAATCTCTTTTATGAGTTTCTAGTAACTTTTATTTTAGAAACTATTGTGTAGAGATGGATAAGGAATATGTAATAGATTTCCAATTAGGTGGAAGGTAGTTTCTGATGTCATACTTTAAGAGCCCTCACTGAAGAGGAGAAAAGCCTACTGAAGGTAGGGGCCTCCCATGTAACTTTTGATACCCATAACAAAGCCTCTAAGTTTTGGCATCAAATTAGTACTAATTGTTTCAACCCAGTTATTACAAAAAGCATCAAGATGCAGACTCTAGAGTTAAGAATCCTCCACAGGCTCATCACGTATATCATTAGTGTGAGGCATGAGAGTTCTAAAGTGGTCAACCAATCAAACTTAATTTATCGATATTGTATGGTGAATGGGCACATGTCCAATATTGACGATGTTTGTGTTGCTCACTTTAAACACTTGTAACAATACCAAGGTATCTCTTAATAGATCTTCCTACATCACATGTTAGCTAAAAATTTAGGAGTTATGGTGAATGATATGTAGTTGGAGAAAACTATCAACATGAAGCCATTAGATGGTACAGTCTGGATTTGGATAGGATTGGTAAGAAAGTTTGATAGTCACCTAGTGCTTAGGGGAGGAGAAGACCAACCACTGACATAAAGCCAACACGTGGAGATCATGCTATGGAGGATGAGAACATTGATGTGGGGACTATTAGGGAGGAATTATCGATGGGGTCTCGAATTAATCGATCAAGTGATTAAGTAGATGCTATATACACATAGCTCATAGCATTTATGTTAGGATATCAATTTGATTAGATTAAACTTCGAGTGATGATGAGAGAGCAATTGCATTTGCATCATTAATATCCATATTTAGTGAACGATATTTGAGGATTGCATATGGAATAAAATTAACACCTAAGTTTTTTTTCTTTTATTTTCTTTTCCATTATTGTATTTTCTTCTATTCTCATTTCTTTATTGTTATGTTTAAACGTTTACAATATTTACGATTCCTTTTCTTTTCATGTTTTTTATATTAATTTTAATTTTATTACTCTTAATCTATTTATTTGAGTTACTTATACTTAATAATGATATTCAGGAATGGAAAAGATTTAAATTTCTCATCTCCAATCCTTCACAATTATATGGAATTAATTAATTCTCACCTTTACCTATATATGGATTTTCATTTTCAGGGGAGTATTGTTTTTCTTTTTCTCCTACTCTTAATTGTAGGGGAAGAGACAAGAATATTTTTTGGCACACACTTAAAATGTTGTGTGTTTGAGAGTAATTATGTTGAATACCATACTTAGAATAATTTTGATAGTTAGTTTCTCATTAATTAGTGTATTTGAATGTGATTGATGTAACTGGCATAGTTAGTATCCAATAACTCTTAAGTAGCTTTTAATTTTTCTTTTTTATTTTGCATAATTGCATGCTTTTAGAGACCTTAGTATGTAATGTTGGATGTTTGCTAGTTTTAGCTACATTGCAAGTATATAAGTAGTAACTTATAGTATAACTGATATCGATCACACGAGAATTAATTTTAGAAACCTAACAATTTGAATTCACTTTGTTTAAGGCAAACAAAAAGTATAGAAACTGAAAATTAAACTAAACTAACAAAACTTGAATAAATGTAATCATAGAAAAAAGGAAAACACAAAAGATACTTAATAGTGGAGACTTAGGGGTTGTTTTATCCTTGTTTGTCTTCATTTTAACTTATTGATTTATTTTTTTTATCCTAGATATCCAATAGTTGATTACCTTCTCTCGAGATCTGACCAATTAATCCCAATTTAACTATCTAAAAGTTGAATTGTAACCTCTATGTTCACAACACTACTCTTAAACAATGCAATTAGATTTGAAGCAATCCTAATGACAATTAAAAATAATTAAGACCTTTCTTGAATCACTTATTAATCAATTAATTGCAAGTCCATTAAGTTATCAACTTTGGTTATGCACCCTACCTCAAATAAGTCAAAACAATCTCTTGATTCGAAGTTTTTATAAGCTTAATAATTAGCACAAATAACTATGCATTAAATCATTATTGTAAAAGTTGGATAAACAATTCAAGAACAATCCCTAAAATAGATTTAGAAATCTATAATCATGTTAAAAACACAGAGTATTCAGATTAAACATCAAAAGGAAAGTAAAAGAAGGATGAACTAGTTAAGATGGTGAATCTTCCTTTGTTGAAAAATCTGGACTTATTGAATCTTGATTATCTTCCTTGTTCTTGAGTTTCCACCTGTTTTTCCTCTTCCAAAACTCTTTATTTTTGTCTGAGATATTCCTTAAGGTCCGAAGTATGGCTACTAGGGTTCCTCACATCTTCTTATATTTAAAATATCATAAAACATGTCTTGCACATGTTTTGCTACCTCATCTCGTCACATTAGATTTTTTAACTTTGACCTTTGCTTAGTATTTTCACTATATCTTCTTCTACAAACCTTAAAGGTCATAAAATTTGATATGTAGGCTCCTCACATATTGATCTAGCACCCTGTAAAATGTCATAGCAATCAGATCTCTTTAAGGGCACTTAATGCATCACTAAAGTCACATACTAAAATTGGTATTGGTTTTGGTCTCATTTGTTACCTGCACATCTAAACATCAAAGTACATCGACCCATTCCTCAAATAAGTTCACATTTTGCCCTAAAACACTAAAAAAATAAAAAGGAACACTTAAACATGTAAAATATAATGAAAATAATGTAACATTGTCTACTAACTTAATTTAAAACACAAAAACAACATTTAAAACACATAAAAAAACAACTTAGAAACATACTATGAAACACACTTATCAACTTCCCTACACTTAAACCTTTGCTTATCCTTTAGTAAATTAAATCCAACAATTACATTCTATCAGTTCATTTTCAAAAAGACCAAGTGCATGCAATCTTTCAAACTTTTTCCACTTGAATCTCAAGCTACTACACACATCATAATTAGTTTTCATCAGTACCCATAAACAAACTCAACTTATGATACCATTGATCAAAGGTAACCATAAAACCAAGATGAACTTTCCTCACGATATTCACTTATTTCACTCAAATATTCCAGGATAAATGTTTTGCTCAATACTCCCTCTAAGAAACCACATTACTATAGGATTGCAAATTCAACAATTTTCTTCCACATAGATCATATACTATCATGGATTAAAAGGACTTTTGTTTATGGTTGTAATGGGGCTTGGGTTAAGGTGAGTTAAAAAAGTTAAAGGGTTGCTTACAAGTGTTCATAAAGCACTAAGTGTAAAGGGATAACCAAATATAATTTCAAAGATGTGCATATGAATACAACTAACTGCTCATTACTACTTATTGTACTATATAGGATTCTTTTATTCTTCTTTTTTTATTTTTCTTCTATTTTTCTATTTTTGCTTTTTATTTTTCAATAATAAAGAAACAATACCAGTAACTATATACAGTGCAAAGAATGAGTAGAAGTACCTCTCAAATCATCTTAGACTAAAATGTAAACGAAAAGTCCCAGACTAATGCTCACTTAGCACTTTATTAGCCTTATGATTGGGTAAAACTAATGAGATATTTAGGGTTTTAATATAAGGTGTTTACTTCAAGAAACAAAAAAGTTAAAGGCTCAAAGGGGGTTACAAAGGATAATGAATCAGGTGAGTCATTTAAGCTAAGGTGTTGAAAGAAAAGAAGGCCTTAATCCTTTCCATATAGCATGTAGTTTCAAACTGGTTCAAAGTAAGTTCTGAAGGTAATCTCTTTAAGAGAGTATCACACACAATAAGGAAAATGAAATGACTTTAGAAGGGATTCATATAGTCTCAATTCCTCACATAGGCTCATATGAAAATCCATTATGCTTCCACACATTGCCTAATCACTTAAGTATCAATTTTTGAGAAAGTTTATACAACTAACTACTTTAATCAATCAGTATAGTTCACCTTCCACTCAAACAGCCTAATTCAATTTCACACACACAACTCAATCTTATTCTAACTATAATGATAAAATTTCATGGTATAACACACATCACAATGCCATAAGTGTAAATTCCATGCAAAATTCAAACAATACTAAAAGTGCTACTTCCCCATACTTAATTGGAACATTATGCCGATCAATCTCAAATCATTGACATATTTAAACTATATGATGAAATGCATGACTAAGTTTCTATAATGAATTAAAAAGAATGAAACCAAATTCCTTCCCCACACTAATTCACATATTGTCCTCAATGTGGAGATGGGGCACTCATAATAACCACAAGTAAAAGAAACAGTAAAAGAACAAAAATAACAAAAATAATAAGAAAAAAGGCAAGAAAACTTATGGGGATTTCGGCGGAGATGGTGTGGGGGATGGCACTTGAAATCCTTGTGATTCAAAAAATTTTATAAGTTTCTTATTATAATGACATTGGTTTCACTCTATGTGCTTTAACTGCCCTACCATTTGAGTCATCCATAAAATCGAGTCGTCGCTCCAAAGTCTTATGATTATCTTCTATAATGGATAAAATAGCTTCCCACCCTTCGCCTTCTTTATCAAAATCCTAAAAAAAGCTATTATCACCTTAAGGATGGTGGGAGGAAGATGATCCAGTGGTCTTCTTTTATTGCATAATAGTTCTTGTGTTGGGATCTTGCAGTGTCAAAGAATTCATCTTCATAATCTCAACACGTTGTGAAAGCATAAGATTGAAATACTCAACAAATGCAGGAGTTAAAGCATAAAGATTAACATTATAAAATTTAGCAATAAAAGTGACAATATGATCCATGCCTAGATAGTTTTGACTCTTGGTTATCACTTGATGAAAAGTATGAAAGATGTAATGTATTATGCAAATCTTGATTATAAATTAAGGTAAATTACTCCCAATTTGACGTTAAATTGTTTAAATATCTTTTCAATTAATGTACATTACAGATTGAAGCCTAAAAGAAGAAAAAATGTACCAAAAAGTCTGAAAACGGGAGTAAAATGACGATAGTTATCAACCCACAATTTAACTATGCAAACTTGCCATTTTGCTTTATTTAGGGACTTAAACGTGAGGGGTTAAATGACGTGGATTTACTCCCTTTCAAGTTCTACTTAACTAGCAATGCAGCTTTTTGCAATTGGATATTTCTCTTCACGTGCTGCAACTTACTCCCACTTATGCCTTCTTACTCTAGAAATATATATTGAGCTTCAAAGATTAAAAATTAGATTAGCTAACACCAAATTAGAATAGAGAAATCATATTATAGTTTAGTTTTTCTCTTTTCTTCCTTTAGGTTAAATTCCTTTTTTTCTTTTTCTTTTCTAGATTTTTTCTTGGATTATTCAGGTTGTATTTGAATATTCTGGGAGTTTATTAGGTTAATTGAAGGTTTTCTAATAATTTGGAACAACTTTTGATGAAATATAAACCCTTTTTTCACTTATTTCTTACTATTTGTTCATATATATTCAAGAACATGTGGTTTAATGCTAGATCTTAATCTTTTTGCATATGTATGACATTATAAACAACATGATTTTAATCAATACATGACCATTGGTTGATTAATCATAAGGGTACTAGTCTTAGAGCATATCATTTTAGAATTAGAACTTCTTGAACTTTAAGCCTAATTCCTATAGTTATAGGTAGACCAAGCCATGGAATAAGAATGTTAGAGAAACGGTATTGACTTGACCATAGCTTGATCCTAAATTAGTGAAGACCTTAAATTATAATTTTTAACTTTCCATAACTTAATTATGTCATTTAAAGCCTAATCCTTATCTAATTAATCAATTTGGAAATTCTTAAGCAATTTGAAATTCATTGCAAGGATTGGAAGTTTTTAGTTTAGTTTAGTTGCTTTAGCTTAATTAATTTAGTAATTTTAAGCTTCCTAGATAATTTTAATTTGATTGCCCTAGTAATCACATTATTCCCTGTAGGTTTTACATTCCGGAGTCATAACACTGCTACACTTTATTACTTATTGATCGGTACACTATTGTATTATTGGTTTTGAATCAAATTTAGTTTGCATGTTAATTGATAAATTTATTTGAGTTTAGTAAGTGTTAAACCAACCAAAAAATATATTTATATTTTTATATATGTACATAATTATGTAACCAATATTGCAATGCCTTTGTAATTATTATCATGAAATTTAAGTATATACATATATACATGGTTTAGGTACCTAGGAAATACTACATGCATTTATGTTAATTTCTTTATGATTGCATGCTTACAATGTGAAATTATAAGACTGATATGTTGGATCATGTGGGCATAATGCATTTGATTATGATTGTGATTGTAGAGGAGGGGGAAAATATAATACATGCCACCTGATGGGACCAAATGCGTATTGTCTTAATCATGAGAGCAATTGAGATATTTTAGGATGTTGAGATATGGCATAGACCATTCATAATTGATGCTCGACTCCTATTTGAGTTCTTATGTTTTATGTATATTATTGAAATGACTATGATCTTTGGAAGTATTTAGTGAGTGCAAGATTGTTGGTGATGTTTGGTTTATTGTAATTTATTTAGACTAAGAGAGTCGTATAGCTATTATGAGTATAGGTATATAGTTAGGTCATTCGTGATGCTCCTTATAGCCATTCTAGGTTTAGTATTGGGACTACTCTTAGAGTTTAGGGTCATATAGATACTACTTCTCCACGATTAATTGTGCATCATTTATGATTTTTCATGCATCATATATGTTTATATATTTTACTATCTATATATTATTATATGTGAGCATATCATCGAATATCATAGGTTGATATAAGCTTACTTAGTGAGATCTGACTTCCCTCAACTCTAATTTTTAGGTTAATTACCACTGGATTCATAGCATTAACTTCCGAGGAGTGCTAGCAACATAGTTTATGTTTCATGTACTCCCAAAATTACTTTTTTTTCCTTTGTACTCTAAAGTTGGCAGTAACAAGATTGAGTGTATTGATAATTTTTTCTTCTAGAATGTTTTATGATTGTTATATTTATATTAGATGGTTACTTATATATGCTTATGTTATGACTTTATTTTAGTTTACGTATATATATATGTTTGTCATTCTTGTCAGGCTCACATACGATCTAAGGGACTCAATTCCCATATCTCATATGCTAATCACATACCTGTTCAGGGTCATGAAAAGTTGATAACAAACCATTAAGTTAGTTGATTTGAGGCTTGAAGTGATGTTCTACTTATTACTATGGACACATAGGAATTTAACCTATCTTTAAAATTGTTACCTTACTAAAAATATTTATCTATTCCAATCAGTAATACTGACCATTCTTTTATTTTTCTTTTTAGCATGAGTAGAAGAGTGCAACTCCTCACCTGACTTAACCAAGAGGTCCACGATGAGGATTTGGCACAAGATAAGGACCCTACCCTCAAAATATCAGCTAAGAGATGTAATGGGTATAGGATAGCTAGGACTCAAGAGACACCAATAGAGGATTTAGAGGAGTCATAGAAAATTCTCAAGGTCCTTATATTTGACATACAAACATTTTTTAGAGGGATATAAGTCATTAATGTTGTGTTTCAGGACTTGATGTTGATAATGATGATGTAGCAAATGATGATGACGATGATGGAGTATTAGCAACAATAAGTTCCACCACCAACTATAGCCCATGAGTAGGAAAAGTTAGACATTAATCCATTAATAATGTATGAGGAAGGCCATCGACGTCCTCGATAAGGTGGAGATACGATGTAGAAGGTTGCATTTTTCTGATATATAGCTAGTAGGTCTTGTGAAGATGTCCTTATAAGGAGTGACCAAGAATTGGAACCAAGGCCACATCCTTCCATGTTTGGGCTCATTAACCTGGTTGCATTTTAAGGAGAGGTTAATAGATCATTTCCTCTCCTTTATAGCTTTAGAGGCACCTAAGTTTGAGTTCTTAAATCTACGCTAGAAAGATAAGATGGAGGATAAGTACACTAAGGACTTTATCTGATTAAGCCAATTTGCCCTAGAGATCCTTTCAAATGAGTTAAAGAAGAAAAACCAATATGTACTAGGGTTAGAAACTCTTTTCATTAGCATGACTATAAGTTTTCATAAGGAGTTCTCTACCCTAGTGGATATGACCAATTAGTTGAAGAGGATCCTCGTGGAGTAGGATGCCTTAACTAGTGTAGAGCAAAATATAAAGTTTTCAATAGGACTATCTAACTCTTAATAGCAGTAGAAACAACAATTAAACTTCTCGATAAGATATAGTAAAATAGGAAGCTCTCAACTTAAGGTTATTCATTCACATTCTAAGGCAAGATTTGTCTGTAAACACTTAGGAGGATTTAAGTTTAGACCCAGAGCTAGTATTAGCAGTACCAGATTGATCTTCAAACATAGTAGTTATGTTTCAACATCATTTATTTATCAGTAGTGTGGCAGGGCACACCAAGGCCCACATTACATACCGATAGGAGCTTATTATAGATATAGTTACTACAAACATCATATTAAAAATTGTTCGACAATGGGATACCATCAGTCTTCTTTAAGAGGGATCACAATTCAATGGCCAGTGGAGCTAGGTCATTAGAGGGAGATATTTAGGAGATTGATATGGAGGCCAAAGTCAGGGACAATCCTTCATCTCTCAATAAGTAAGCTATCGATAGGTTAAGATAATCACCTTCACACTTTATGATGTATAGACTTTTAACGTATTGGTATCTAGTATTTTTCCCATCTTTGG
>JAOXYD010256667.1:0-16039 GCA_028565735.1 Pinacopodium congolense
ATGGAGAAAAAGCAAAGTCTTAACCATAGCTTTGTTTTGATTTCGTGAAGGACTTTAATCAGACATTAAACCTATTTGTAACTCAAATAAATCATCAATCATCTAATCCATAGCTCTTTTACACATTTGGTAATTTTAAGAATTTTTCAAAAGAAATTAAAATTCGTTTCTAAAGTGTTTAAGCCTAAATAGCCAATTTTAGCCTTTTTCCAAATTTTAATCAATTTCTCTAGATTTTACCTAAATAATTGTAATCCAATCAACCTGGTAATTAAGTAACCAATTCCCCGTGGGATCGACACTCAGAGTTTTAAATTTTACTCCACTTTATTACTTTTGCAATAGGTGCACTTGCCTAAAAAGTCCGTTGGTTTTTAAGTAAAATCATTTAAAAACATTCGTCATTTTTAAAGTCACCTAACCAATGCAACAACTTACACTAATATTGAATTTGTGAGAAAACTACTTACATCTTTACTAAATGTATGGATAGAAGACGTAAAGACCATTAGAGAAGTAAAAGATTTGAATACCTTAGTTATTAAATCACTACTCACCTATAAGATGTAGATAAATGACTTTCATGAAGATGAAGTGACTCTAATAAGAAGAGGTGTTCTTTTTAAAGTCTCTAAACATGAGAGAAATAATATTGAGGAGACAACCATAAATAAGAGTTATGAGAATGACATAGGACTTATCATAAAAAAGCAAGAATTTCATAAGGAAAAAGAGGGGACAAATAATTGAAGAAGAAAAAGAAGAAGAAGAATAATAAAACACTTAAAACCACATAAGATGATATTATTGATTCAAATAATAAGGAATATGACAATGAAATGCCAAGGATTTGCTTTATTATTAATAATGATGTGGAATGCTTTAACTCCTATTCTTATGATGACAATGGTTATTATGAAAATGAGCTTTCATATGATAAATTAATTAAATTTTTGGAGCCCATGAACATGAAAAAGGGAGAAAGTCGTTTATAAATATAAAGAGACTCAAAAACTCTTATTTTTATGCATTAATAAGAATGTCAAAAATACAATGTGATATGCATGATATGATATAATTTAAGAGTGTGTTTACTAGTGATGATCATGATAATCATTTGTTACATTAGAATAAAGCATTAAAAAAAAGAGATCAATGTATTCAAAAAGTTATTGTTTAAGTTCTCTTTATAGTTAAAGTACATCCATTTTCCTTCAATTACATATATGATCATATCCATGTTATTTTAATTCGTGTTTAATTACAATTTGTTAGAAAATAGTATATGATCATATTATGGTGATATTAGAAAAATTCATAATCAGCAACTGAAATGCAAGGAAACTGGTATATAGTTTGTTAGAAAATAGTATATGCTCATATGTTATCATGAATGACTTCAGTTACTCAACTAGAATACTCCCCTAAATGAGGTAATCCAAGAAGTCCTTAATGAAAAGATCGCAACTTTCATGCACACCTATAAGCAAAACACAAAAAAGAAAGTAAAATCACTGAAATAGAAAGAAAAGAACTAAAGGACTTGCTAACAAAAAGAAAAGTCACAAAAAATAAAAGTAAAGAATAGATTGCCTCCCAAAAAGGGTTTATTTTAAGTCTTTAGCTCAACCCTTGTTTCGTGCATTGTCCAGTGTCAAATGGGAATTTCAGCCCTATAGGAAATACGTACCTTGCAATTAAAGAAGAGAATCGTCATCCTACTCGTCACCTTTCAACTTCAGCTTGCTTGTCGACAAATCTTTTAAAAAATATGGTATCCTATGACTCTTATTCTCTCTTCTTCTCCTCTTATTCCTTTTCCTTCTTCTCTTCTTCTTCTTCTTTCTTATTTAAATTTCTTTCTATTTTTGGTTATCTATTTCTACTTTAACATCTAATTGCATGATTAACTAAGGTCTTTTACAAAGAAGGACAGAATAAATTAATCCAAATAGCCTTAAAAAGGTATTGCTAGTTAGTAAAAAAAATTAAAATAATCCAAATCCACTTTTCTAAAACAAGAAAAAGAAAGGAAAGGTCAAAGCCCATTTATCTAAAAACCAATTCTAAATATTAGGAAAACTAATGAAAATATAAGTTAATTTTGAACTAGCAAACGAAAAATGATTTACAAAACTCTTTATAGAGTTAAAAAAACTTTAGTTTTTCGGATGACGTTCTTATTTTTTATGATCTTATTTTATTTCCTCCTTCATCACAATTCTCTTTATAAATATAAGCACTCATTTTAGGATTAATATTGTCAATATTTAATTTTTTGTATCCTTTCTACATATATAGTTTTTTTAAAAAGAATAATGAATTAATGAATTAAGATTACGAAGTTAAGCTTAGGAGTTCAATCTTCAAGCATTATATAATATAATCTAAGGAATGAACAACAAGCTAAAAATTAAGCTTCAAACTTAGACATGGAACCAATAGTAATTGGGATCAATAAAGCCTTTATTGAGCACAAATAAGTTCATAATCATTCCTCCAGACAAATTCTAATAACAAATTCTAATATCTAACTGGGATTAATAAAGCCCTTATTGACAAGTGCAAGCTATCTAACGACTAGCAACATCCTCCAAAAGTTCCATAGTTAAACTTATGTCCAACTTTGACAGCTGCTACATATTGCATCATGAACTACAATTTAGGTCAATTTTCATTTTTTAGGTTTAGTTTCTATTTTATGCATAATTTCATTAATTTTATTCGTAATTAAATTTCAATTACAAATATTTATCCATAATAGTGTTAACTAATTTCTTATAAAGACTAATTTCTTGTAATTTGAGATTTATACATATATTTATTTAAATTTTGATGAATTATGACTTTTTTTTATATTCTCATTGTTTTAAAAAGGATAAAAGTTTGAAAAGGAAGTTAAAAATCAATTAAGTAATTGAATATTTGGGATAATATAGGTTTTCTTACTTGGATAGGAATAAAACTAGAATTTCAAAACCCGTTGGATATTGAAAGGAGATTATGGTCTTTGGATAAACAAGGACAAGTTGATCTTTCCTTATCCATTGTGAATAAAAACTTGGCATTATCTTGAGAATGTTTTGATACTTCTCTAGGGAGAACTAAGTGATTGTTCTTATCATTCTCATCGAGCTCTCAGTGGCTTTATTATCTCTTTGGTTTAAAATCTTTTATAAACTCTCATCTCTTTAACTGAAATCACTTGGCCTTCACTTAACTCTCTCACAATTGTCTCTTATATAAAAACAACACTTATCTCATAAGAAACTTTTTTTTTATTGTCTTTATTAGACCAAGTGAGATTTTAACCTATAGTTTTGATGATAAAAAATATTTTAATACTAATATTACTGTCCCTAATTGTCACCTAAGAAGGGGGGATGGTTGAATTAGCTGTTTAAAAAAATAATAAACCTAAAATTAATTTTTTTTAATTTAATAATGCCTCTAACCATAATCCAACTATAATGCTAAATATGAAGAAGTTAAATGAGCAAAAAATTAAAATAAATTAAATGCAAAAGTAAATATGACAAAGAAATAGTGAAGAGAGGATCAACAAACTAATTTTTATAATTGTTAAATAAAAGCCTTTACCTATATCCAATTTCCATGTCACATTTGAATATTTTCACTAGACTCATTCTTCCATAAAGTGAAGAGAAACCCTTAAAATCAATCATTTTTATAATGATAAAGAGCATAATTTTACAATTTTCCTTAAGGGTGAAGAGTACCCTAGAAAGTATTTCTTGGAGGTGAATAGTAACCTTTAAAATCTTACCTTAATAAGT
Organism: Pinacopodium congolense; assembly: GCA_028565735.1. Lineage (NCBI taxonomy): Eukaryota > Viridiplantae > Streptophyta > Magnoliopsida > Malpighiales > Erythroxylaceae > Pinacopodium > Pinacopodium congolense. The sequence goes on from JAOXYD010256667.1 coordinate 3,798, forward strand.
AAAGAGAAAACCTTGAAAATGACACAATACAAAACCTTAGTATCAAGAATATACAATTCAAAGTATCTCACTTAATAATCATAATTCTAAAGATCTTAAAAAGTTAATGAATGCAAACTTTAAAGCTTTACACCTTCTCTCAAGTTATTCAATTTAACAAAAGCCTAAAAGCTTTCTCAAAATCACAAAAGATTGAATGTAATACTCAATAAAATCTCATAAAATCTCAAGGCTTGTAAAACTTATAAAACTTCATCAACTACCTTTAGGATAAGTATTTATAGCCTTACAAACCTTAAAACCCCATTAGAAATTAATTATAGCTATTGTTCTAACTTAAGATGTCATTAGACACATAAATTAACTATTACTATCTATCAATTAGACCTGTTAGTTAACTAAATTGACACAATAGCTTACCATATTGATACAGTAGTTAACCATATTAGTACAGTAGTTGACCAATATCCCATACTAATTAACTAATATACATTAAAGGCTACACATTACTTAACTAGACCATAACATTGGTTAACTAATACTTTTGCAAATAAGTTTTCTATAATTTTTTAGACTTTTCAAAATGTTTCAAACATCCCAAACCTTTTCAAATAGTTTCCAAACTTTTTCATACTTCTCACAACTATTACTTTGATTAAAAAAAACTCTGTAAGCCCAAATGGCACATAAGAAGTTGGGTAGTGTTTTTAAATTTTCTAAGCTTATCATCTAATATGCAGCTTATCACCTAATATGCAATCCCTAAGCCATAATTTAACCTTGATGTTATGATGATGCTTATTCCAAATGTTCACAAAATAAATATAAAGGGAAGTACACAATTTATAGAAATTAAGAGAAAGGGTAAGGCGTATATGTAAGTGATTTTTACAGTGGTTACGCAGTAACTTCAACTGCCTATATCCACTCCTTAACAATATTATTGAATATTTCACCATCAATCAAAAAATCATCTTCTTTTAGTGAAGAAGAAAAGTTTACAAACTCAATCTTTCATTAGTAAAAGTGAAGAGTAACCATGTACAATTCTTTTTAAAGGTAAAGAGGAATCTTTTAAGCCAATTCTAATCCCAACAAATCAAAACGACCCCTTCCAAAAGTAATTACACCAAAAATGATGTTTCACTTGAAAATCCAATATCTCAAAGGCTCAAGCTAATCAAGACGAAGCTAATTAAGATGAATGATATCAATGAAAATATTCTTAAAATATTTGTAAATAAAACCCTGAATGAAATTTTGTTGGATTGAAAAACCAAAAATCAATTTCTAACTCAAATGCGTCAGACACACATAATGCCCCTTTCCAAAAGTAATTACACCACAAATGATGTTTCATTTGAAAATCCAATATCTCAAGGGCTCAAAGCTAATCAAGATGAAGCTAATTAAGATTAATGATATCAATGAAAATCTTCTTTAAATCTTTGTAAGTAAAACCATGAATGAAATTTTTTTGGATTGAAAAACAAAAAATCAATTTCTAACTCAAATGCATTAGACACACATAACTCAAAATTTGTTTCTTAATCTTTCAATGCTCAAAACCATCTAAAAAATGCAAAGATTGTTCTAAAACTCCTATAACCTTTATTTATAATATTTTAAGCTCAAAAACTATTGAAAAATAAAATTAGTCATTTCTTTTAAAAATTTATTGTTATATTTCAAAAACTAGTCATTGCTCGTCTAATATTAGACACATTGATAAACTATAATGGAATCGTAAATATCCACCATTATGCCTCTGTATAGATCTTGCACTGCAATGACATTATTGACGTCGTCATTATAGGGTCTCATTGCTCTTTTGGGAAAAACAATGTGACTTAAATAGCCCAATGTGCAAATATTTAAAATAGACCAAAACACTCCCAAACACATCCAAAAACCCAAAGCTTGACTTTCACAAATTTAAAAAATTCCTTCAAGTAATTTTTGTGATTAGGGCTTGTCATTTGAAACCAAAAACTCCATTGTCTAGATCATGCAATTTTAAACTTATTTTGAAACTTTTCCAATTTAAACTTAATTTAAGTGAACTTTTAAACATTTCTAAACATTTATTTCATTTGGAAACAATTCATACAAGTTTCAAATTATCCCTAAAATCATTTTTAATATTAAGACATGTCAAATTTACTCAAATACAAAACTTGCCTTGGCTAGTGAAAATTTATACACTTTAAAAAACTATATGCAACATGAATACAATTTCAGCCCCTAAGAATTTTTAACCTTTAAATAAAACTTACAAAGAAAATTCAAGCAACCTAGCTAAGGTTTTCTAAAGCTTCCAAGTTTCTTGAGTTTGATTTATGCTCAAATTTGTTTACAAATTTAAACTTTTTCACTTTAAACCAACATCAGATGAACCTATCTTTCAAATATTACATCATAAAGAAAATCATTAGTAATAATCATGTTTTATTATTAGTAAAACAAAAATTGGAACCTCCCTTAATTCAACAATCTCCTCTTTTTTTATGATGACACAAGATGTGATATTACAGAGCCAAAAATAAATACAAAACCTATCTTTATTAAATTAAAAGCTCATATTTCTTCATAAATTCAAACACCACATATATTCATCACTTAAAACATAATAACCCTTAATTCATGCATTATAAAATTACACTCCCTCTAAATATTTACATTGTAATATCACGAAGTAACAAAGCATGAAAATGATAAAAATCATAATTTTGCATCAAAATCACAATTTTTAAAAATAAATATCATTATGCATCAAAATCACAATTTACAATTTATAAGCATAAATATCATTGAAAACATAATAAATATAATATTATACAAGTTTCTCCCCTTTTTTAACAACATCAAAAAGGATAAAAAAGATGTCCCGTGTCAATTATTATAACTTGATACCAAAAGTTAATAAAATCAATTTATGTTAAAGAATTTAGTCGAATATAAAAAATACATAAATTTAACAAAATCATTGAAGTGATTTATTATCAATCATACATAATTCTCTCTTAATTATAGAAATCTATCTTCATTCATTTATTTAGTAAACATTGTATCGGGCCTAATCGTAGTAATATATAGTAAACTATCTATCATACCTTTATACAACTTATCATCTATAAGTTTATCTTTTTAATCTTTATTTAATTTAATTGTGATAGTCATAAGTGTTCCTAATGGCTTAACTTGGTCCATTCGAAATTTTTTAAGTAATTCCTTTACTTAACTTGATTAATAAATTCTACCATTCATTTGCTTGATTTGCAGGCCAAAAAAGATATTAAACTCTCTCATCATGCTTATTTTAAATTCTTTACTCATACACTTGGAAAATTCCTTACATAAGATTTTATTAGTAGTACAAAAAATGATGTCATCAAGATAAATTTGAACAATTAAAATATCCCCATTATGCTTTTTAATAAAGAGGGTTATATTTACTTTTCCCTTAAAAAAACCATTTTACAAGATAATTGCACTTAGCCTTTCATACTAAGCCTTAGGAGGTTGCTTTAAACCATATAAGGCTTTTGAAAGTTTGTAAACATAGTTTGGTGCATCATGATTTTCAAACTAAGGGATTAGTTTACATAAACTTCTTTTTGAATAAATCCATTTAAAAATGCACTCTTCACATCCATTTGGAAAAAAAAAACTTATAACCTATGTAAGATGCAAAAATAAGTAAAAGCCTAATTGCATATAATTTAGCCATAAAGTACAAAGTCTCTTCATAATCTATTCCTTCCTCTTGATTGTATCCTTGTACCACTAACCTAGCTTTTTTCTCACAATATTACCCAATTCGTCAAGATTATTTCTAAACATCCATAAGGGATAATTCTCTAAATGAAGATCTAATAACTACTTCTCTTTGCATGACACTTATGATTTAGTTTGAAGGATAGTCTTTCTTACTTCCTATCTCTCAGTAATTCATCATTTTTTCTTAACATCCTTACTGGATTTAACAATGAGTTCACTAGGTGCATATTGAATATCTTGACTATCCTCTTTCTCTTATTCTAGGATAAGTTTTTCCAAATCTTTTGATAATCCTATATCAAAATCACCAAGGTTTTTCTTGACATTGAGGGGGTTAATTGACCAAAAAAAAATATGCACGAACTCTCTCTTGTTAAACACCCAATATGTTTTACTAGTTAATGAATAGTTTACAAAAATTCCTACATTCATTTTTTAATGAAATTTCCTTCTTAGTGCTTAAAATGTAACATTTACACCCAAAAGCTTTAAAATAACTAATCTTTGACTTTTTTTCCATGCCAAAACTCATAAAGGATCTTAGCCATAGTTATTCTTATGTAGACTGTATGGGATATATGACAAGAAGAAGCTACGGCTTTTACCTAAAAATATTTAGGAATTTTATAATCATTTATCATTATCCTAGTCATTTCTTACAATGTCCTATTTTTCCTCTTAACAAGTCCATTTTTTTAGGGCTCCTAAGTGTAGAGTAATTATAAAAAATCTCTATGTTCGTAAAAAAAAAAGTAACTAACATTTCCTTATCAAATTCTCTTCCATGATCACTTATGACAAATATAATTGTGATACCATTTTCATTTTGTCTTTTTTTTAATTTAATAAAAGTACAAAACATTCATCTTTACTAGTAAGAAATAATACCCAAATAAACCTAATGAAATCATCTATAATAATAAAAGCATAAGACTTTCCACCTAATTTAGCAACTCTATTGGGACCGAATAAATCTATATACAATAATTCTATAGGTCTAGTACATATGATTAATTTCTTATTTTTGAAGGAACTCTTTTTTTCCTATTTAGAAAGTTCCACATACCTTGTCCTTCTCAAAATTAGCCTTTATCAATCCATTTACTAATTGCTTATTATTTAGGTTAAATATGAGTTCTATTCTTACATGTCTTAATGTCTCCCATGCCACATCCAAGCAACTTCACTCACAGACACAAAACACTTAATATCATGATTATAGAGATCATTAAAATTAATCATATAAATGTTACCTTCTCTCTTTTATCAATAAATACAATACCATTATGTAAAATCCTAGAAATAACACATGATTTCCTTTAAAGCCCTCTTTTAGATATTTATCGTAAAGTTGACTTACATTGCTTATGCTTTAGACCATTAACTAAGAGTATATTATCAATAATAGTGTGGTCTTTCTTACTAAAATTTTCAATTCCAATACTCTTACACTTGACATTGTCTCTAGATGTCATGCATTTACCATCTTGTCTCTTGAGTGATATAAATTGTGAAACATCCCCTGTCATGTATTTCAATCATTTACTATCTACATATCCTTTGCTACTTCTGAATCTTTACAAAATAAAAAAAAATTATTTCACTTTAGGCACCCATATTAGCTTGGTTCCCTGAGGGTTAGCAACCTTACTACCACTAAAGCCTCTTTATGACCTATGAAATCAATTTTATTTATCAAAGCAAAATTTTTCTTCATGCCTACATCATTTACAAAAATGAAATCTATAAGAGCATCATAAAAATGAGAATGATAATTCATATTTTTTTTACCTGTATGCACTTCTTAGTCTCTTATCCTTAAATGTCATTATTGGATTAAACTGAGTCATGGAATATGATTAAATCATGTTTCTAGATTTATGCATATGTATATATGAAGCATGTATATGTGTGGGTGTTACCTAAACATAAGTCTTAAATGTAATGTTTTGGGATTATGTACTTCTACAATTATGTCTATTTTTATTTTATAGACTTCATTCCTAGATTTAGGTTTTGGTGAATACATAAAAGCATGATAATTCTTCCTATATTGTGACCTAGATGATGATAATTTAACATTTTCAAATGATTACCTAGGTGCATGCTCTTCATCTAAGCTCTTACCCGTTATACATGTGATATTTGTGTTTGGCAAAGCACTCCCTTGAGTGAATTCCAAATCATGCCTATCATTTAAAGCCTTCTAAGCTTCAAGCATGCATTCTAGTTTTTCATTGCCTTTTATGAATTTTGTTAGAAATCCTTTAAGGACATTTACCTCCTTCTTTAAGGATTCATTTCCATTTATCAATGTCTCCCTAGTATTCATTTTGAGCTATAATATTCATACTCTAAGATTCTATCATATCATGCATTTTTTTCTTTAACCTATCATTTTCTAGCCAAAATTTATTCATCAATTTCAATGTCTTCGTATAGTTAAAAGATAGTTTCTTTCTTTTTAAGGTCACTGTTTTTAAACATTTAACCAACTAATCTTAATTCAATTCATTACCTATGCCATCATCATCATCATCACCATTATAAGAGTAAGAGTTAAAGGGTACCATAAAGTATGTGTTGGCTACTTCTTAATCAGATTGTTTATCATTGAAATCACTTGTATTATTTGACATTGTAGCCTTTAACGCCTTATTCTTCTTTCTTTCTTTCTTTTACTTCTTCGACTTCTTTCATTTTCCCATTATTCTTGAGAAGGGGGCATTAGGATTTCATATTTCATAGTTTCATACATTCAAAACACATAATGTTAGAATTTTTTTTCCTAAATTCATTCTTACCTTGCTCTCTCGTCCTTAAGAAACCCTTCCTCTTAAAGAACTTCCTAAATTTCCTTTTGAGGAGTGTAATTTCCTCATCTTCACTCCCATTTGAAGATGCCTCCTCACGTATTGTTGCCTCCCTTAAAACCTTAAATGCCAAATTCTTCTTCTTGGTTACCACTTCCTTCTCCTTGGTCTCTTTTAGCCTCATATTATATGAGGAGGGATCCTATGAGTTATTTCAAAGGTAAGGATTTAAGATCCTTTGCTTCTTATATTGTGGTCACTTTACCTTTCCATTTCTCTAGCAAAAAACTAAGAATTTTTCTCTCAAGTTCAACATTAGTATATGTTTTTCCTAAAATTTTTAACGCATTGATAATATCAATAAGCCTAGTGTACATATTTAAATATTTTTATCATGATATATGTGTAATAATTCATATTAGTATGTGAGCATGGACACCTTACTCTTCTTGACTTAATTAGGCTCCTCTTATGTTACCTCTAAGGTATGCCATATCTCATATGATATTTCACACATTGACACCCTACTAAATTCATTCTTACCTAATGCATAAAAAAATATGGACAACCTTATTATTTAATGAGATCATTCCCTTTATGCTTACTATTTGACTCTTTTTCCACCTTAGGCACTTTTTCATTTCATATAACTTTGCTGGGAATATATGCCCCATTACTAACAATTTTTACAAATCAATATTTTCAAATATAAAGAAGAATTTTATCCTAATTTTCTTATCAAAATTATCATTCCCATAAAAAATGAAGCCTTACAAACATTTTATCCCTCTTGACTAGTAAAAGCTATCAAGTGTGCCATTCTAAATCTTTTTCTCACATATTGTTTTAGAAATTAAATGTGCATAAAATGAACCTAGCTCTAATGCTAATTGTAATCCCTAATGGCACCCAATAAGGGGTTGAATTGAGTTTTTTAAAACTATTTAAGCTTACAATTAAACCAATTTTTGTGCATCTACAATATATAAATCGCAATTTAACCTAGATTTTATAATGATACTTATGTCAAATGCTCATAAAATAAATATAAGGGAAGTACATAATTGACAGTAATTAAGAGATAGGATAAGTAGTATATGCAAGTGAGTTTTATAATGGTTTAGCAATAATGTCAATTGCCTATATCCACTCCCTAGCAATGTTGTTGGATATTTCATTTTCAATAAAAAACAAGTTTATAAATCTTCTTTAGGTCAAAAGGAGCCCTTTACAAACCTAATCTTTCTTTGGTGAATGTGAAGAGTAACCTTGTAGAAATCTTAAGGAACCTTTTAAACTAATCCTAATCTCAAAAAATCAAAAATCCTCATTGCAAAAGTAATTATACAAAAATTGATGTTTCACTTGAAATCCACTATTTCAAAGGCTTAAAGCTAATCAAGATGTATGATATGAATGAAAACCCTTCTTAAAATCTTTGTAAATAATCTAAAAATGAAATTTTATTGGATTGAAAAAGAAAAAATCAATTTCTAATTCAAAAACACACATGATGAACTCAACAGTGGACTTAAAATTTGTTTCTTAATCTTTCAATGCTCAAAACTATCTCAAAAACTTATAAAGATTGTTCCAAAACACCCTTAAAACCTCTATTTATAATGTTTCTAAGCTTAAAATGTTGTTGAAACTTCAAACTAGTTGCTACTCTAAAAAATATTATCGTTGTATGTCAAAAACTAGTCATTACTCATATAACAATGTATATAATAATGATCCACAATGACGTTATTAATCTCCATCATTATGCTTTTATACAGACCTTGAACTATAATGATACCATTAATATTGTAGCTGTAGGGTGTCGTTGATATTCTAGAAAAACAATGTCACTTCAACAACGTCATTGTCCCCACTATTATAGAATGCCATTGATTCACTGTATAAATCCTCAAAAATAGATCAAAACATTGCTAAACACATCTAGATACCCAAACTTAATCATACAAGTTTAGAAATTTTCCTTAAGTAATTTTTATGATCAAGACTTGTCATTTGAAACCAAAACTTAAATTGTTTTTACGCATGCAATTTTGAGCTTATTTTAAAACTTTTTTAATTCAAACTTAATTCAATCAATTTTAAAATTTTCAAAACCACTTCGTTCTTTTGAAACAACAGTAGGTCAAATTATCCTCAATGTTATTTTAAACACTGAGACATATCAAATTTAATCAAATAAAAAATTTTCCTTGGCTGGTCAAAATTTATGCACTTATGAAAAACTATATGCAACATGAATGAAATTTAAGACCTTAAGATTATTAAACCTTTAAATAAAACTTATAAAACAAAATTCAAAAAACCTAGCTAAGGTTCTTCAAGCTCTTAGGTTTCTTGATTTTGCTTTATGCTCAAATTAGTCTTCAAGTCTAAACTTTTTGCTTTAATCCAATATTAGATGAACCTATCTTTCAAATCTTACGTTATAAAGTAAATCATTATTATAATCATGTTTTGTTTTCATCAAAATCAATAGTGGAACCTCCCTTAGTCTAAAGATTTCAAACATACTTAAAAAGTTCCCCAAAATATTTAAAAACATCAAGATGGCTTTCTTTAAAAACTTCCTTAAAATCCTCTTGAGTATAAAACCTTATCATGCAAACTACATAATATGAAAATGATCATACAAACTTTAAGCCCTTAAAGCATTAAGATGATTAAGACAACATTTACATACAAAATTTCATAACATTAACCTATTAATTCTTGACAAAGTTGATCTTGATATCATCCATCATTAGATCAAATGTGTTTCCTCTGCTATTTTCATTTTCTTCATCCTTTAATTTCCTCATTTCATTAAATTTTATTTTTCATATAAACTTATTGATATCTCCAAGAAAAAAAGCCATTAGTAGTAATTATATTTTTTCATCAACAAAACAAAGTGAGAACCTCACTTGATTCAAAAATCTGCTCCTTTTTAATGATAATAAAACATTTAATAATATTAAAGAAAATGATATGTTATGAAATAATCTCAAGAAATATGGATGCTCCTCCTTAATTCATACATCATGAAATGATCAAGTTTTAATATCACCTAACTCCCCCCTTTTTGGCATCATAAAAAAAAACATATACACACAAAAGTTTACAAGTTTGTCAATTCTCCTAATCATGCAAAATCTATCCTCTTTGATTAGTGTAACATATCACTATTCTCTCCCTCTTTATCTATGCATCACATAACTTCCCCTAAATTTATTCATCATTATAAAGTTCAAGGAAATAAACAAAAAAGGATAGGGCATGTTAAGGCATAAAAAAAATTATCACGAAAAGAATATAGAGACTCCTTATAAAAAGTATTCAAATAATGACCTAAAAAAAATAAAGATATCTAGGTACCACCTAAACTCTTCCCTCCCCTCCCCCCCCCCCCCAAAGGTCAATATGAAGGATAGTTTATGACGTGTTAATCTATAACCTTGATAGAAGCAATAGATAAATTCCTTCCTTCATTTTAAAATTCTATAATGTGAGAGAAAGCGTACATACAAGGAATTCACAAAATCAAATAGAAAATTTTCAAAATCTCATTATCCATTTCAAAAACAAATCTTTCTTTCTCATGTAATAGCTCCCCCTAGACATATGCAACAATTTTCAAATCATATACCAATTTTAAAGGTGATACCGATTTTAAAAATCATTTTATTTGACTTTCCTAGATGTATCTAATAACACTTTCTCCCCCTAGGTTTGTTTCAAAATGCTTTGTACTTAAAATATGTATGTTTAAAAAATATTCTCAAATGGAATCAACATAAAAATAATTGTATACAACCTTTTGCCTCCAATGGTTACCTCATTTCCTTCCTTACTTGGATCAACAATATAATTTCTTCATTAGCTAGTTTAAGGAACCTTGATGATTTTTCTTTTGATTTAGGATACCTTATTGCTTCCTCACTTGAAATCTATTTGATAACAATTAATAAACTTACAAAATAAAGAACTAAACATGTTCTAGATACCCATACCTGGATCTGTTATTGTTGGTTAGACAACTTATGATTTTTAATAATTTTTATTTTGAATTTAACCAACATGTAGACAAGTGCACCCATCGAACAAGTAATATAATCGAGTGTTTTTAAGATCCCAAGTGTCGATACCATAGAAAAATTCTATAATTATTAGGTTAATTACCTTACAAGTATCTAAGAAATCCCAAATGATTGAATAAAAAATCGAACAATGCTAATTTAACTTAAATTACTTCAAACAATGGGAAAATGGCTTCTAAATTGTTTTCAAAAATTATCAAAAATTACCAAATTATGGAAATTAGCCAAGGATTAGGTTTTCAATGAATTAATTAAGCAATTAACATTTTTATGGGCTAATTTAGAGTATATTCACAATTTTGAGGCAAAGCTAAGTTATGAGCTATGATTAAAATTATGTCTTTCTATATTAATCCTAATTTGAACTTTGGTCATGCATCAAATTAAGTTAATAAGTCTTAAGATCGGGAAATTAACTTTAGGAATTTCAATCTTGAAACTTAGACTCTCGCAAATAATCAAGGTTTGGTCATGAAATAATTAATTTGTGTTGTTTGTTGATGATTCCAACAACCTAAGTTGATTTCTCAAGTCTTAAATAATCTTTTAATCTTTTCTTAAGTGGCCAGATTAAAATCAGATGGTTTATCTCTTCAACAAAAAATTAGTCCCTTAATCATGCACATAAGCTCACCTAATGCATTTACAATCTTTAGCTAAAAGTTGATTTAACCATACATGTTAACCAAAGCTTACGAAGCATGCATCTTTAGCAACATGCTTTAATTAATCACAAACACAAGAGGAGAATAACATGTTTAGAGACTAGAAAACACCTAATAGAGCTCTTGAATGATTTACAGGTTTTGTACAGTGATCTCAGCTCCAATAAAACTCAATATCATCAATAAAATCTCCACACAAAAAAAGAAGTATAAGCTTAAATACAATACTTTGAGTAATTATAAAAATAAGAGCATAACATAAGTAATCTGAGTTACACCCTAAATGATTTCCAGGCTTAAATATAAGTCTTAACAGCAAGCTCCAATGTTTGACAAAATAGAAAGCAACTTAGAATTGAAGTTATAGGTGTTTTAAAGCCTAAGAACACTAAAGAGAAAAGCTAAGAGAGAACTTAAGAACTTCATATTTGATTTTCTCTTAATTATGACATCTCTCCTGTGTTTTTCCCTCTTAAGAGGCTTAAGGACCTCCCACTTAGTCCTTCTCAGATAGGGAAATTAATTGAATGCAGATTTCATTCAAAATCTTGGAGATTAGTTAGAGATTTGTATAGTTGCGCCCAATACTGTAAGTTGACTCAGAGATCTACAATAGTTTGTTCGACAGCCGTATATGTCTTAATACTGCAAACATCTACATAGGTCTCTAGGACATCTATATGGGTCTCTTCAGACCCATGTAGATGTTCTGGAGAGTGGAAAATTTATTTAGTTTTTGCAAGATTTTTCAATTAATCTCCATTTCCTACAAATTAAACAATTCCAATAAAAATTAAACATGTAAACATGAAATTAGGTGTCAATACATAATAAATATCCATTACTATTATCCATCGCAAACCCACCCTTTGAGCCTTTAACCC
>JAOXYD010256677.1:0-16037 GCA_028565735.1 Pinacopodium congolense
TATATGTTGTAAAGTCTCCATGTCCAGAGTGTTATAGATGTCTGCCCTTGTGCTCATCAGGCACGCATTAATTGTCCACCATGTGCCAGTTGGAAATATTGATAATTGTTTGGAAAAAAAGGGGAGCATGTAAAGGTCCACCAAATTCAGGGACAAAGATTTATTGGATATAATAAGGCACAAACGAGATTTGAAAAGAGTAAAGCACTAAGACACTACCCAAATGGATATGATAGAAGAAGGAGAACAAGGGGATCCAAAAGGACATTGATGGATTTTATGAGGTCGAGTTTTACTCCGCAAGGATTTACAAGACCTGTTGTACAAGCAAATAACTTTGAGACTAAGTCGGCACTCCTCAACATACTTCAATCCAGTGTGCAATTTTATGGGTCTAATAATGAAGATCCCAATGCCTATCTTGCTAATTTCTTGGAGATTTGTGATACATTTCAATTTAATGGAATGTAAAATATTGCAATGACATTGAGGTTGTTTCCCTTCACCCTAAAGAATCGAGATAAAACATAGTATAATTCTTTCATTCGGGTCAGAACACCACTTGGGAGTAACTAGCCTAAGCTTTTCTTGCTAAGCACTTCCCCTTGACCAAGACTACAAGGATCATAAAGGAGATCACAAACTTCCAACAGAGTGATGGAAAGTCTTTATATGAGGCTTAGGAGCGATTTAAGAAGTTACAACGAAGTTGTCCACACCAAAATCTTCTGAGGGAGTTTCTTCTAAGAACTTTCTACAAATCAGAGTACTAAAAGAACCATAGATGCAACTGCATGAGGGTCTTTGATGAGGAAAACTATAGATGCAGCCCAAGAGATGGTAAAAAATGGTTGCTTGTGGTCAAATGATAAGAGTAAGTAAGGTTCCAAGGATAAAAAATTACTATTCCTATTGACTCATGACAGCTTTACAATCACAGATTTCAGCCCTCACCAAGCAATTGAATAACAAATAAGGAGCCTACTCATGATCAATTAAAGCTATGCAATTTTGTTGTAAGTTTATATAGATAGGATACCCATGGCACAACTAAATGCTTCTTATTGGGAGCCAGTGGTATAGAGCAAGTTAGCTACTTAGACCAACAACCACAAAGTGGTAACAATCCTTTCTCCAATACATACAATCTGGGGTCGAAAAACCACCCAAATTTTATTTGGAATACTAATAATATAGGTGGCGAAACAAGAGCACAAAGACCTACCAAATTTTAACAAGACTGATTTGAAACTTTGGAAAACAAGATGGATAAATTGATGGATGTCTTAGGCTTCAAATTGGCAACTCAAGAAGAGAATCAGAATAGGATGTTTGCAAAGCAGGAGGAAAGCCAAAAAAGGATGGAAGCAAAATTCCATCAAATAGTGAAAAACCATGCATCTTCCATCCACAACTTAGAAGTTCAGGTAGGTAAACTTGCCACTACTTTATCTTCTAGTGTTGCAGGAAGTCTTCCAAGCAACACAGAAGTAAATCCAAGGGAGTAGTTGAAGCCATCAGAGTTAAAGTTGGAAAAGGGCAAGAGGAACAAGAGGAGAAGGCTGAAAATTGGAAGGAGAAAAGCCAAGAGGAAGAAAAGAAGTTGGAGGAGAAGCCCTATATGCCACCACTGCCATATAATCAAAGAATCCCCTATCCACAAAGACTCAGGTAAAATTATATAGATGCACAAGCTTCTAAGTTCTTCAAGAAAGTAAAGAAATTGTCTTTTTGGAAGCCTGACAAAATATGCCTAAGTACGCTAAGTTATTAAAGGATATCCTAATTAATAAGCACATTTTAGAGGACAACATTAAGAAGTTGTAGCTCAATGGTCGCTAGCCACATTCCATCTAAGTTACAAAATCTAGGGAGTTTTACTATAACTTTTATTGTTGGTAACTTGGCATTTTCTAAATGTTTATGTGATTTATAAGCAAGTATCAACTTCATGCCTTTATCTGTTTTCAGGAAATTAGGGCTAGGTGTGGTGAAGCCAACTTCCATGGTCATCCAATTGGCAGACCAAACAGTAAGGAATCCATTCGGATTAGTGGAAGATGTGCCCATGAAAGTGGATAAATTTTTCATTCCAATTGATTTTGTGGTGCTTGATTTTAAGGAGGATAGAAGCTGCTTATTAATCCAGGGTAGATCTTTCATGAACACTGGTAAGGCTTTAATTGAAGTCTATAAGGGAATGTCCATCCTTCGGATTGGTGATGAGTAAGCTTAACATGGGCAAGAAGTTGAATAATTCGGTGAAAAGAAATGCTTACATAAATATAGGTGTGATTGATAATGGTGGAAAGGAGCCTGAAATGAAGCGTGAGGGAAAGGTATATTTGCAAGATAATGAAGAAGTTATGAAGGAGGAGTTGGGTGCGAGATTGAATCAAGAACCTTTAGGAAAAATGAATGCCCTTACTCTATTCTCTTTAGTGACACCACTCAGGCTTAAGTTACATTCCTTAGCCTCCACAATTTAAGTATACTTACTTAGGTAAGGGAAAACCACAATCCATTAGTATTCCTAATGATGTAATGGTGGAACAAGAGAAAAAGGTTGTGAAGATAAGAAAGAGGAGGCACAGAGTACGGTTAAAATTGATTCCAACTAAACTTAAGATTCAATGGGGAGAAACAATCAAAATTGTTCAAGTTTACAAGCATGGGACTTTCAAGGTGAAAGACTCCAATGGAAACACACTCAGGGATATTAAGCATCATGGAAAGTTATGCCTCGACAACTTTCCACTAAAATAAAGGGAAGTAGTTTCTTTTCTTTCCTTTACTAGTACATGTATTGAAGTTTGTTCAAGCTCATGACCTTAAATGAAGCATTTTTTTTAGTTCTTATATTGTTTAGTGTTTTTCTTCATAGTTTTTAAGTTGTTTCTTACTTTCATTCAATCTTTTATTTTGTTTAATGGATGTTTCCTTGAGTTTGATTAGTGTTATTAGGTTGATTTTGATGCTAAAAAGTGAGTTTGAACATGTTGAGTGACTTAGGATCAAGTTGGGGACTTAACTATATCAAAACAGGGCTAAATTGGGCAAATTACTTGTCACCCTTATGCTTGTCCACGAGGGTGATAGAACCTATCAACACCCAGAATGCATAATTGTGTATGTTCATGATCATCGCCCCCTCCCTCCATCCAAAAACCCTAAAACCCTTACCTTTTTAACTCCTTTTTCTCTCCCCCTCCTTCCTCTCACTAGGTTAGGCCTCCACATCCTATTTTCCAAGGTTCTTGCTCATTTTTCTCCAAGTTTTCATCAAATCTTATAATTTTCCTTAGGTTTTTGGCAAAAGTTTCAATTTTGTGCAGATTTGATTTAATTTTCATCTTCTTCTCCATGCTTCACGCCATTTCATCTCTCTATGGGTTGTTTCTTCTTCTCTCGATTTTTCTCAACTTAGTATGATTTTTGCAGATTTTTGGTTATCTTGCCTCCAATATTCAAATCTATTGTGAGGAAATCCATTCCACCCATTTAAGCTAAAGTGGGAGGATGAAATGCTCAAGATATTTCTACAACTTATGGTGCCCCTTTTCCCATATTCTCCAAGGAAGAAGGTGAAAGTTAAACACAGATTCATCGATAAAACTTTAAGTTCTAAGCCTATGCCCAACTCTGATGATACCTTAAGCGAAGAATACAAGGAGGCAGGTTGGGAGAAAGTGCAAACACTCCTAACAGAAAGTAATAGGAGGACAAAAGAATAGCTGGATCAAATAAATGCTTAAATACAAGTACTCCACGCGTCGTCTCCAACACCATCACTCTCACCCTCTCTATAAGCTTTCTTACCTTATTTTTATTTACGTTTGTTTCTTGTGTTTGTGTATTTTTTTGTTTTATATTGCTTTGTGAATTGGTTTATTTGTGGTTTCTTTGCATTTGTGTTTGTTGTGTTTTTTGAGCTTCTTCATATGTTGAGGACAATCTGTCATTCAAGTTTGGGGAGGTAGTTTATTTTTATATTTATATAAGTTGGTGTTTATGTTTGTATCTTTGCATGTCATGTAGGATGCATGTTAAGTTTGTCAAGTTCTCAACATTTAAGTCTTTGTGATGAATATATAACATTATATTATATCATGTTAGTCGAAATGGTATTAAGTTATATGTTTGAAGTCGAATTAGGCCACTTGGATATAAGGTGAATCATGTTGATTGACTAAAGTAGTTGGTTGCATAAGCTTACTCAAAAATTAATTCTTGAGTGATTAGGTAATGTATAGAAACATGATGGATTTTTAATTGAGACTATGTGAGGAATTGAGCCTATATGACTTCATTCCAAAGTCATTTTATTTCCTTGTATGTGTGACACTTCCTAAGGTGATTAACTTTGGAAGTTATTCCGAATCAATTTGAATATTCTTGATGCATGCTAGATGGAAATGATTAACACCCTTTTCTTTTAGCCCTTAACTTAAATGTCCTACCTATGTCATTATCCCTTACAAACCCCCTTTGAGCCTTTAACCCTTTTGTTTCTTGAAGAAAATAACCATTTTAAAATCTGAAACCTCATTAGCCTACCTTATCACAAGTTTAAAAAATTACCAAGTGAGAATTAGTTTGAAATATTTGGCTACAATATTTTTTTAGGCAAGTTGAGTGATACTTCTACTCTTAGAGCAAATTTCATATGGTTGCTACTATTTTTCCATGTTTATTAAAACAAAAAAAAGAGAAAAAAATAAAAGAAAAAAACCAAAGTTAGTAGCAACAATAAGTGTTGAGTAGTTATTATATTACATGCATATCTCATAGGTACATTTTGTTATCTCTTGTGCATTTATTGCCTTATGAATGCTTGTGAAAAAACACTCAAACCTCTTTTTGATCCACTTTAGCCCTAGCCCAATTACAACCTTGAACAAAGTCCTTTTGATTCATTGTAGCATGTAATCGATATGGAAGAGAATTGGTGTATTTGTAAACTTATGGCAGTGTGATTCCCTATAGGAAGTCTTCGGCAAAACACTAACCCTTATACACTTGAGTGAAATGATGAAATTCCATAAGGAAAATACATTGTGAGTTTATGCTTGCCTTTGCATGATAGTATCATAAGTTGAGTTTGTTTATTTGCATTAATGAAAACTAGTCATGATATGTGTAGTAACTCGAAAATTTTGGAAGATTGCTTACACTTAATCTCTGTGAAGATGAATTGATAGCATGTTACGATGGTGTTTGATTTTTCTTGAAGACAAGTAAAGATTTAAGTGTGGGGAAGTTGATAAGTGTGTTTTTAGGTTATATTTCTAGGTTGTTTTCATGTATTTTAAGTGTTTCTTTGCTTTTTTTTTTCTTAGTTATTTGGATCTTTTACGTCTTTTGCATATTTTTATGATCTTTGATTTTTTTTTTTCTAGTGATTAAGGGTGGATTTGGAGCTTGTTTGAAGGATGGATTAAGGCAATTTGATGGTGGATTTTGCATGTGTTAGAATTTTAGCTATAGATATGTTACAGGTGATTTGGATGACCCATTAAGCAAACTTGTAGAACTTAGATGGCCATGTAATTTAGAGGGGGTCAAGATCAACATATGAGGAGGTTTCATCTCAAATTGCAAGCCAATTGGAGGTTCGGATAAGTTATGGCTAGAAGAGTGAAGAAAGCAGAAAGCTGTCAAATAGCAGTACACTATCATACATGTCCTGGAACCAAGTTTCTGTCACCCTCATTCACAAGCACGAGAGTTTAATTTAATGGACCCTCTTTTTGACATATATAGGGGCTCTTAACCCTAGGATCCTCGAACGATCATGAGAGGCCCTCAAAAAGAGGCAAAGTAAAGGCTTTTTAGTGGCTCCCAAAAGAGGAAAAACAAAACATCATCCTAGGAAATCAAGAAAACTCTTCAACATCCAGTTTTTCTAGTTTCCTTAAAGTAGAGAGGAGGACTTCAAACCTTCACCCAATTTTTTATTTTTTTTCTCTTTATTACTTTCTAGCATGAGAAACATGAATATTGATAGATTATTTATGATTATGAGGATCTAAACACTTTATAAGAGTTATTCTTGAACTCTTTTGTAAAACTCTTGCTTTTGGATTCAAGGAATAAATGCTTGTGATATGTATTGAGCTTATACCTTGCAACAGATTAAGAGAGTGAGCTTAGGCATTTGTTTTAGGTAGTGCAATGAGAATTGGCTCCCAATAGACCTATACATATTCAGGTTTTGCAAGTAGTTAAAGAGAGATCTTAGCTATTTGTTTAAATTACCTATAGGATTGCTTAACATCTAATTGAACGATTAGGAAATGTTGTGTATGTGGAAAGGCAGTACAATTGATTATATCTTAATTCAACTAAGGACAACTAATTACGCCTTGAGACAGGGTAATTAAGCATTAGAAAATCTTAGGTCAAACATAATTGAATCAATAAGATAAGAGAGAAGAAAAAAAGGAATATAGTGGCTCCTAATCTTAAATCTTGATTATCAAATTACTGCACTTAGCCTAATTGATTATTCTTTATTTGTTTGATTAATTTTAGTTTATTTTCCTGTTTTTATCATTTGAAATTTTTTTCTTAAATAAATTATAACTTCAAGTGAGTGGTGACTAACTACAATCTCTATGGGATGATATCTGCTTTTACTACAACTAACCATCCGTACATTTGTGGTTTTGAGCATAAAACAAGTTTATCTTTATAAAGAATATTGTCCTAAATCACTACCTAAAAGCACATTTTCTATAATTATGTGACCTTCTCCACTATTTTTTCCAATGCCAATTATCTTATCCTTACTATTGTCTCCAAAAGTGACATATCCTCCATCTTTGTTTTTAAGGGAAATAAATCGAGATGCATCATCAGTTATATACCTTGAGCATGTAATATCTATATATCATTTAATCTTCTTTGATTCCTATAAAAAATGAATTTTTTTTCTTTTAGATATCCACACTAATTTGAGTCCTTAAGGGTTAGTCACCTTTATATCATTCTAACCTATTAAAGATTTATGGCACCACCTTTTTTTATCACTGCAAAAGTTTTTAACATGTCCATGGTATCCATAAAAATAAAAAATTATAAGTGCATGATGATAATGAGAATGGGTCACCTATATGCATTTCTAGGTCTCCTATTTTGAATTTTCTTATACAATAAAAATAGGACCTAGGATGTGAAAGATATATGCTCCTAATGTTATGCCTATGTATATAAGGAGCACAAAGTTATGATGAATGGTTTTTCCTTACATGAGGTCTAAATGCATCATGTTAAGTTTAAGCATTCCTATAGAAGTAATGTTGATTCCTTCTTCGATGTACATCTCTCCTAGATTTTGGTCTTAAAACATACATTAATACAAGATGTTTTCTTCTACGTTGGGCTTAAAAGATGATGCAATATTTTTTATGAGGGTTTAATACATTCTCATTACCTAAGTTCTTTACCTCTATAAAAGTTATTTTGGCATTAGTAGAAACACTCCCTTTAGTGAATCCCAAAGCTTGCCTAACATTGGAGGCCCTGGTCTCTATGCATGCGTTCTAATTTTCGTTTCTATTAGTAAATTTAGCTAAGCATTCCTTAAAGGCATTGATCTCCTTCTTCAATGCCTCATTTTCATGTACTAATTTATCACTATCGTCGTTATGTGCAACTTCCACATTGTTATTTTATAATATTTCATGAAATTTATTTTGCAATTATTCATTTTCTACCATGCATGCATCTAAAAGTTTCAAGGTTTCTTTGAGTCTTGAAAATATCTTCTTCCTTTTCAAGTTTATATTCTCTAAGTACTTAATTAGTTCATCATCAATATCATTATTATCATCACATGAATAAGAATAAGAGGGTATCTCATCATCCTAAGTCGTGAAACACAAGAAACCTACATCCTCTTCTAAATGCTCACTTTTGAAATTTCTTGAGTCATCCTATGTTGTAGTCTTTACTACCTTCCTTTTTTTTTTCTTACTAATCATTTTTCTCCTAACTAATCATTTTTCTCCTCCTTACCACTCCTCTCATTCTTCTTATTTTCCTTAAGAAATGGACAATAAGACTTTAGGTGTCTCAGTTTCATGCATTCAAAGGAAATAATGTTAGAATATTTTCTTTCAAAAATAAAAATTACTTTGATCTTTCTTTTTTAAGAAGTCCTTCTTTTTCAAGAATATCTTAAATTTTCACTTTCATGGGATGAAGTCTCATCATCACTGCATACTTATTTCCTAGCCTAGAGTGCCAAATTCTTCTTGTTTGGCTTCATCTCCTCCTTCTTTATCTCCCTAAGGCTTCTTTCATATGTGAGGATAGAGTCAATAAACTCTGCCAAAGGTAAGTAGTTGAATCTCTAGCCTCTTAGATTGCCATTACTTTAGCCTCCCAAATCTTAGGTCAAGACCTAAAAAATTTTCTTACCAATTTATTCAACCAAAGGAGATTCTAATCATTAGTTTTGATGATAACAAACATAGTTTTTACTAATGTTTTAGTCTTATATATTAAAAATACATGTAAATGTAAAAATGTGTAAATAATACGTTTTAGAGCCTAAAGAGGAGGTGATTTATAAAGAAAAAGATAATGAAGGAACAAGCATTGGAGTAAGGTCAAGATGGATAGTCAAGACAAGAAGAAGAAGATTAAATTGTCACGGTTTGAACCACAGGCCATGATCTGCACTAAAGGAATAATAAGCTTAATGCATATTGAATTATTATTAAGCATAAAATACTATCAAAGCCTATTATCAACAATACCAATAAAATTTCCAAGGAAAATCAATTGTTTAAGCCTAATGGTACTTCAGAGGGGGTGAATTGAGTGATTAAAATTTTTTTACTAATTAAACTTGTCACAAAGCCAATTTAATTTAATATGACATACAAGGTGAAATCCAATTTGATAATAGTTAAGCTAATGGCTAAACAACACATTAGGCAATGAGAAAAGAGAAAAGGGAAGAGAGAGACACCGAGTTTTATAGAAGTTCACCTACCCTAAAAATAGACTATGTCCTTTCTCTAACTCTTTTTTTGCATATTTATTTTACTAGAAAATCAAATCCAATTATAATATTCTTCTAGGGTGAAGAGTAACCCTTATAAGATAAATCTTTTTAGGGAAAAGAGAAGCCTTTACAAAGCAAAATCTTCTTGTTGAAGGTGAAGAGCAACCTTTTATCAAATCATTATATGGCAAAGAGGAGCCTTCACAATATCAACCAACCAAATAGTCTAATAACCCCCTTACAAGCGACTAAATAAACCTAAAGAGTATTTCAATTAAAGTTTAATTAAAATAAGGTCTTTAACGCTTTCACAAATGATATGAATGATCAATGACACTCTTGAAAGCATAAAAAAAACTTAATATGACAAATTTGATGCACTAAAATCTTCTATGAATGATGAATGATAGTCTGAAAAATCAAATGAATCAAATCTGGATAGTTTTAATAGATATGAATATAATTACTTCTAAAAAAATAAATAATCCTCTAAAAATTCACCTAAATAGCCAGCTATACTCTTGAAGACTTAATCAAATAGAAAAAAAAAATTTGGAAGAAACAATTTCGAATTTAATCACTCTAATATGTAAATATGATAGTGCATGTAAATCTAGATAGTTTTGAGCAAACTATGAATTTGGAGTTTAACTAAAAATATAAATGCTTAAAAATCAAACTAAAAATTCCAAGACACTCTTGAAAACTTAAACAAACTAAACACAACAAATTGACACTCTTAAAAACTGATTAAGATAGCCAAAACCAAGATTAACACAAGAACAAACTAAACAGTTTAGATATATATGCAAACTTAAGCTTAAAAATGATGAAATAGCCAAAATTTTGAAACTTTGATTAATATAACTCTTGAACACTTAAAAAAACCAATAACATCAAAATAAAGCACCTAGAAACTGATTTAGATGGTTAAGCACGTGATTAAAGTAAGAACATTTTAAATATAGGCAGCTTTAATATATTTGAAATTTTAAGTTCAAAATAAATGAAATCAGAACTCAAAAATTCAAAAAAAAAAGTTAAACAACCTTTATTTTTATTAATGAACAAGAACATTTTATTCGATGAATAATTTCTAGTTTTAATCTATCAAAATAAGCACCTTAAAATGTGAAACTATGATCAAAAAAACTCTTAAACACTTAAACTCACTGACAACAATGATTTCACACACATATAAATAAATTAAAATAGAAAGAGATGAGAATAAACTAAGAACGTGGGTAATGACAGCAACTTGGAGGAGTTGGTGATTTTGATCTTCCAATTTTGTTTTTGGAGCATAAAAATGTGTTTTAAGAGTTTGGGGATGTTCAACGATGAGTTAAGAAGGGTTTTGTCTCATTCAATTCCAATTGAATTCTAAACCAACAATACGGCAGTGTACCAGTCAAGAAGTAATAAAGGGAGTATTTTTATGACTCCGAGTGTTGAACCCATAAGGAAAAGAGTTACTACTAAGGTAATTGGATTACAATTTTCTAAGAAAACTCAAGAACACTAAATTAACGAGGTTAGATTAACTAAAATATCCTAAAATCGTTCCAACTTTGCAATTATATTCCAAGTTACTAAAAGATTACAAAATTAATTAATTGGTTAAGGAATATGCCTTAAATGACTTAATTAGTTATGAAATTGATTGGAATTTCCAATCTAGGGCCTTCACTAAATCAAGAAATTTTTATGGGTAAATCAATGCATTTTCTCTAGCCATTAGTCATTCATCAATTAATAGGCATTAGGCTTAAAGTTCAAAAAGTTCTAATCCTAAAAACCATATTCAAAATTATTTCCTCATGATTAACCAAATTAGATTTCTCAAATCCTTGATTAAAATCATATTGCTTACTGAATTCTCTAATGATTTAGGTAGAGATTATCAAATCTTTAACAATTTTTAATCTCATCTTAGGGGGCTAATTCACAACAAGCATTAAGATCTCACATAAACAAATATTATCATCCAATCTTGTGATAAAAACTCATTCAAATCCTTCAATAACTTGTCCTTAGCTAGAAAATAGATTAAGCACACATATATAATAAGAAATAACCAGATTCAACCATATTAAACATGCTCTTGCAATATATGTAGAGAAAGAGAAAGAAACAAGTAAATAAAAGTCTTAAATTAAACTAAATGGAGCTTCAAGATGTTTTTCAACCTTCAATCATGTTTACAAAACCCCAGAAGATCATTAATATAACTTGAAACTATAGAAACAAAAGCTGGACAAAGAAAAATAAATGAAAAACCTAACCTAGGAGGAGAAAGAAGAAAAACTACTCTAAATCTAGGGTTTAACTGCTAAAAACATGTTCTCTCTCTCAATTTATGTCTTTAGAGCTCCTTATATATGTCTTCTACAAGTTGGCATAAGTGGGAGCAAGTTGCAGCAAGTGGAGAGGAGGATCTAGTTGTTTTTTTCCCCCAATAAGTAGTGAAACTGTGCTTAAAAAACATTACAATCACGTCATGTACCCCTACTATTTGAGTCCCGATTTAAAGCAAAACGACGATCCTCTATAGTAAAATGGTGGTACAGATAACCCATCATTTTGTTATTTGTTTTCAAGTTTTAGTTGCATTTTTCCATATTTTCCTCACTTCTTTAGCTCCAAGCTACAAAGTTACAAATCCAAAAGATAATAAACACTTTAACACCAATTTTAGATCAAATATGCATCAAATTAGACTAGAAAACACTATAAATCAAGAACTCATCAATAACCCATGTTCTTCTATTAGCTTCAATTTTGGACTTCAAGCTTCAAGCTATCTATATAAAATCATCCACTTAATAAACCTATCTTTCAATTTCATAAGATAAATTCAATTCATTAGTAACAATTATGTTTTGTTATCATCAAAACTAAGATTGGAACCTCCCTTTGTTCAACAAATTCCATATCCTATGAACAAAATAATTTTAATAATAATATCCAATTCTTAATCATACTACAAGCACTAGTGTAAACAAAATAAAAGAGAATGCATCAAGTACACGACTTTTGCAACTTTAGAATTAAAGAGCACAAAGATATTAAATCATACATAATATCGTTGGGGAAGAAGAAGAAGTCTAGCAGAGAGTCCTACTATTAGGGTTCTATACTTTCAAATCCTAACAATTAGTTGAGCGGATTCAGATCTTACAAAATGAATTAGTACCACGATCATGCTATGCACTTAAAACTCTCAGTCAACACATACCACACCACATTTAAAACTATAAAAAATGCCTACATTTTTCAAGTCAATGTCATGTCATAATATAAATAAACGTAATGACAGTAAAGGATTAAGGTAGAACCCTAAGATAATCCTTTTACCCATAGATTAGCCACGTTGGCTCAATTATTCCATATAGGACACTTGTCCTAAATACAGTAAATTGCCATCTATAAGTAACTCAATTGAACCAACCATAGTCTCACTATAGTTTAGTTGTCGTCTAAGAGTAACTCAACTAAACTAACTATTGCCATATCATAATCCCAATTTTTATCTAAGAGTAACTCAACTGAATCACCCTAACAATACCATATCTTAATCAATAAAGCAATCTTATACTTAACTGGCTCCTACTATATATACATAGCTTAGTGACGCCCACCAAGTGACTCATCCTACACATATCCTCCATGTCATCACACAACATATTATAGCATAATATATTGCAAAAAAATGTATATACATATGCATTTAAATATAAATATATATATATACATATATATTATGTTTCTATACAACAATGACAATGACATTAATGATGAATATGAAAATGAAGTTTTAATGCATACACATAATCATGATATTAAATCACAGGAACAATTTGCTCCACCATGCAGAACATGATGTCTTAAGGTTAGAGATCCTTCTCCTAATTGATATATATAAAAAGAATACAAAAGGAATTACTAGAACTTACTTCCTAAGTAAACTCCAAATTGTCTACATATACCCCAGCATTTGTTGTTAATCTAAGGAAATTAATATTCTACTTTAAAACTCAATGTCACATTTTATAAGAAGCTACTAAAAATCTAGGCAAAACCTCACTTATAAAATGACCATCCCCTTCCAAAGAAGGGTCAATCCTACAATGAAATGTACTTCTATATTTTTCAATAATCTTAACTCAAATTGAGCCTCCAAAACTATAATAATTATGTCCAATCGAGTTTGAAATGATAATACCTAATCAATAATTAACCTATAGATTAAACATACTCAATTCTAATTATAACATCCTCATTCATGCTTAATATACTAATTGACCTCAATTCCATACCATATCAATATAAATACAACCAATTGTAATTAATATTCACTAACATAAATCTTTCAAGATTTTTAAATAATTACTGGTTAAGAATTTCATAGTACTATAATTATAAAAGTTAATCATAAAAATTTATAGGATTTAATAAAAATATTGGTACCATTTTTATACTTATCAGCATTCCACCACTCATGGCAATGTGTAGCCCATCACGGTGACAGCTAGCCATACTGCAAGCATAGAAAGATAAAGCTTCTCCTTTGATGTCTAATGTTACCTACCATATGCCTCAATTCCCTCTGATTTATGCGAATAGATGCTTCAAATATCAAAGGTAAACCACATTTTTCACTGTTAAATAACTTCTTTCACCATCTATTAACACCCCTTCCTATGTTTTTTGGGCCGATAAATATAATGGTGGTGTTGGTTTTGCTTGAAAATGGCTAAAAAAATAAGGAATGACAATAGACTAAGAGTGATAGGAATTTTAGGAGAAATATCTCCACATCTTAGTTAATTTGGTGAAACAAGATTAGAGAAATGATAGATCATCTTAAGAGCTTTCTATAAAGTCCTAGATCATAAAAAATGGTTCCCAGAAAATGAAGATATAATCATCAGAAATTAGATGTCCACAATGATTCCTAAATTTGTGTATATATATACAAATTCATAAGGAAGACTATAAGTTTCATTTAACCGCTGAACTTTAAGGGTCATTGTTTTATATACATACATACATACATATATATATATATATATATTCTTTGACCAATGATAGTTCATTTCAGTCCTTAAACCTTGATGACACATGGTATAGTATGAAAATTTCTAAAGGTTGTATTTAAGACACTTTGAAAGAAACCTAAAGTTATTTGAATTTAACATGGATAAATTTAAGGGATATAAATCTACTAATGAACAATCTTTTTGGATTTTTTCACTTCAGTGTCCAATATTTAAGAGTTTTCAATTTAGTGACCATGCTTTTAAAACTCACTTAACATAGGTATTCTATCAAGTTTTTTTTTTTACGTAGCTAACAGAACCTAATAAGCAGATGTCCACCTAGAAAAATGTGCATATGCAGATGACCACGTATACAACTTAAACACTGACCATCGTTTAAACATTTTCAATCAAGTGAACAACTTTTTAAAAGTTTTCAATTTGATGACCAATCTTTAAAAATTTTCAATTTACTAACCAACCTTTTAATAAGTGATTAATTATACGAATATTTTAGTAAAAAGTATTACATAACAACTTTTCAAGTTTAGCTAACAAATATTTAATTTTATACTAGACTCTCTTTTAAAGAATACCTAAAATTTTAAACTAGATAAATCTTTGATATAAAGGAAACAATTGATAAATAAACATTTTAAATTAAATATATAATAATAATAAAATATCTTTATAAATAATCTAGATTTAAAGATGAATTATTAACTTATTCCTTTAAAATATTGAAAATTATTACATTCGAAAGAAAAAACTTAATGTACAGTTTCACTATAAGCTGTTAAATTTTTTTAATCATTTTTAATATAAGACTAGAAAACTATCATGTAAAACTTCATCTTTCCATATTTTTACATGTTAGTTATGATATTACTTAATGCCTAAAGATTCACTTAGAGGGGTGGCTATTGATAAAGGAGTTACTAATCTAGTTGCTTGCCAACTAATTTTAGATGAAAACATATGAGATATAAAAAAGGGGTAGCACTAGAATCAAATAAAACTCTAGTGTCAATATAACATATCGGTATGGTAGTTACCATAACTACATTAAAAGTTTGAGTATCTTGTGGGATGAAACTGAACACCTGAGCCTATCCTCTACCTAACTATTAAGGAGTTGATGCTTGTCCAAAACCTTTAGCTCCAAATTTACCTATAGACTGGGACCTACCTTCAAATCCACCTCCTAAACCATGACCCTACTTGCTATAATCTAGGGCCCACTATAGTATTATTTATGAAATTGGGATTGTAACTAATGCACTAATTATATCACACTAGTAGAAGAACCTTCAGAAAACTATCTCTAGAATCTAGAATTAGGACACTTCTTAACAAAACGCCCAGTCAAACCATATCAAAAATAAGCACGTGAGGGAATATAACAAGATCCCTGATAGACTTTATCGTAACTCTAACTAAATCTACCTTTAAAACTAAAACTAATGAATCTAGAGCTCTACCCATTACTACTACTAATTACTTTATATACGAACCTAAAAGATCTCCTTGAACCCTTACGACCATATGTACCACTCTTATACTTATGTGGAATATGACCTTTATGTGATTGCCCATACTAATCTTTTCTCACACCTATTTGAAAGATTGGTGGTTAAGAATTATAGACTTCTGCTCTAGTATACTAAGGATAAAAAATAATGCCTTGCCTAATATGCCTCCTCTCCATTTCTCTAACCTCGTCTATGGTACCCTCCAAGATCTGATCTTCTGAATGAAGAGCCCTATATACCATATCTAGATTAGTAATGTAAAGCCCCATTATGCATATTTGATTGGTCATATCCTTTGTATACCTCATCAATTGATAGAAATTTATAGTATACCTGTCAATTATCTATTGCCTCTCCTAACTATTACCTAAATGATACCTACTAAACAATTCAAGGTAAATGTTGGCAACGGTAGCCCATTGAAATGCAAAGGGTAGATTTGAACAT
>JAOXYD010256704.1:0-16035 GCA_028565735.1 Pinacopodium congolense
GGTCATTTGAAATCATTTAATTACTTGAATCATCAATAAATAAGCATAATTAGGAAATATTACAACATATTGAGGTTTGGGGTCTTACACTCTACTTTAGAGAAGAAGATATATTCATCATTCTCCTTTACTTCTCTAATGTTATAGTAAAACAATTTTACAGTTGTAGGACAAGTGTTAGCTAAAAGAGTGAGAAGAGGCTCCCTCTCTTGATGAAGGAAAAACTAGATAAGTCTATTTTCTTTAAAGAAATTTAACTGGGAAGGGTTAATGGTAGGTTTATTTGAGAACTTCCTAGAGGCACAATCTTGAAATTGGTCTAAATCTACATCTAGGTAATTACTATTTTAACTAGGTTGGGATCTCCTACCTCTAACAATTCTACAACCTTGAGTCCTAACCATGGTTGAAATTATAAAAGTATAAGGTAAAAATAAACCTAAGGTAGCTCTAAGGGTGGATAAAGCACGTAAGAAATACCAATTTTTAGAGTCAATAGTACAACATGTAGGAGAGGAGGTCAAGAATGACTAAAAGTTTTGAAGGTTTCAAATCCGAAGCAAAATCTTATATGCATGCATGACATGCATAAGTGAAATAACTTACTAAAAACAACTTTCTAAGATTTAAAAGAAAATTAAAAAAAAACTGAGTCTTAATAACAATACATTCAAATGAAGAATTAATCAGAATGCAATTTAATTTCAAAACAGTTAAAAGTTCGTCTTTTTTAGGAGATGAATTTAAAGAGAGGAATTAAAAAAAACTTTAATTAAGCTTTATAACACTTAATTTTTTGGAAATCAAATTTTTTAACTTTAAAAAATGTATAAACCCTAAAAATAATTCCTAATAATTGGGGAAAACAAGTGATTTAGGTAATTTAGTGAAATTGATTGAACAAAAATGTTAAATAAGTATTTCAATGAATTTCAAAAACTTTAATTTTATTAAAAACTCAATAATTTAACCAGAAACTCAAATAAACCCTAAATTATAAATTTGAAATTATGAAAAAATATGATTAAATTAAAGCACACGCAATTGACTGCGCAAAACCCTTAGATAAACTTCTAATTGAAGTTTAAAATGATCAATTTTAAGAAAATCACAAAAATTAAACAGAAATTGGTATAAACCCTAATCACAAAATTAAATTTTATGGAAAATTAAAATTGGGCATGCACATATGAAATTGGATGTTCTATTCCCCTAATTATGCTTCTAATTACAAGAAATTATAACTAATTCAGGCTAATTTTTCAATTCAAGCCAAAAATCTTAATTCTGAAACCCTAGAGTTCTAAAAGTCCTACAATTTAGGAACAATTGATGCAATTTAGGAACAATTGAAGCTAAAGAAGGGAGGGCTTTTCTTTAGAGGGTTACCAGGAGTAGAGAGGAAGCTTCTCTATCACTTGAAGCTTACCAGAGATGAGAAAACACAGAGGAGATACAACGGAGATGGAGGAGAGATGAGGTCGAAGATTTTTCAAAGGATAAAAGAGTGGAAGAAGATCACACAAGCCTCTGGGAGCCAAACTTTAGTGTTTTAGAGGCTCAAAAATTAAATAAAAATATGTTAGGGAAGCTTAGGGAGACATTGGAGATGGTGAACAAAGGGATACATAAGAGAGTGAGATAGGGAAATAAAAGAAAAAAGAGGGTACGTGCGTCGCAGGAACTTAAAAATGTGACATTTTAGGTATCAGTCGACCGATATTCATCATTCGGCCGACTGAATGGACATAAACATGCCGATATTCTTCATTCAACCGACTGAATGGACATAAACATAGAAAAATTTTTCAGCCAAATATAAACAAAACACATACTCATATATATCTATATATATATATATATATAGAAAATTGGTACCTTTTTTAAAAAAGGATTGTTCGCCATTTTTATTGATCTTCTACTTTGTTTAATAATGACTATTTATTTTAGCTCTTGAAGGCACCTACATAGATAGAGATTTAATGAAATTTTAGTACCCATATCATTTTGGGTCTATGAGTGTTATTATTGTATCTTTCATGACCAAATGAAATTGCATTCGTATTTCTTAAATGATCGTAACATAAATATCATAGATGAGCATGTCTTGACAATAAGTGAAAAATATTGGAGTGAAAGATCTATAGGTATTCTTTGGTCTATAATAGACACTTTAATGAAAATTTTTCCTTGGTTGAGTGAAGGTTATAGTATTATTGAATCGATGTTGAGAAAATTTTTTAGGTCTTGATGTATACATGAATGGATAATGCCTAGAATGAGTTCTAGTTGATGATGCATTTTGAATAGCTTTAAGACATTCATCTTCTAAATTTTTTCCCTTTAGAAAAATGGTTTTACTAGTTGATGCTCCATTACTATAGCCTAAGCCATGATTGTCATTTCCCATTTTCTAAATACTTAACATGGTTTGTTGTTTTTCTTTACCTTTTATATAGTGATTCTTTAAATGTTTCAACTTCTTTCGTTAAGGCCATATGTTCATTCAATAGTTCATCATTAGCTTTTGTTATCTCATCTAAGTCCTTTCTAAGATTATCATTTTATAATTTATACTCATCTATTACTTTCATGGATTCTAAATTTTTATCATGCAATGACTTCTTTTTCTTAGCCAAATATCCTACAAAGTCTACTAGTTCTTCATATGTGTATTCAACTTCAACTTCATCATTTGAGTTAGAGATACCTACTTCATCGTGAGCTACGAAATACATGTTTATGATTTCTTCTTTTTAATGCTTTATTTTTGTAATTTTTCTTTTCCTTGCTTTCCTTCTTTTCTTCCTTTTTGTCTTCTTGAATATGCAGGCAATGCAACCTCAATTTCCCTTTTTCACCACTCAAAACATGTTATATTAGATAATTTTGTTTTAGAGTACTTACCTTCCTTTCTGTAGATTGGAGCTTTTCTTCGGATGAGCTTCCTTAAGCCTCTTATAATAAGTGCGACGGATTCTTCTTCACCACTTCCATAAGATGATTTTTCATTCTCACTTTCATCCTTTTTTGTTGCTTTAAAGGTGATGTTCTTATTTTTAGGTGCAGTTTCTTCTTGTACATCTTTTAGCACTATTTCATGTGTAAGTAGTGACCCGACCAACTCTTCGAGTGACAGAACGTTGAAATCCTTCGCTTCTTATATTTTTGTCACTTTAGGTTCCCAAGGCTTTAGTAAAAATCTCGAGTTTTCCTAGCAAGCTCAACATTAGCTTAGGTCATACCTAAATCCTTTAAAGTATTAACAAAATTGTTAAAGTGCATACATCGAATAAATATTTTCATCTGGCATCATTTTAAAAACTTCAAATTGATGAGTAACCATGATAATTTTTTTTCTTTTACTTGATTCTTGCATTCATGTGTAATTTCTAATGTACGCAGTTTCACACATTGAAATTCTATTAAACTCTTCAATGCTAAGGGCACAAAATAAAATATGCATGGCTCTATAGTTTAATGAAGGTATTCTCTTTTCTTCAACATTTAGTTCTTTATCATCCTTAATCATAAGTGCATGTCCTACTAGTTTTAAAGGTAGGGTGATCTTTTTCGAAACAACAAGCCACAAAACAATACTCTCACTTCTTAAATAGTGTCTCATCCTAGTTTTTCAATATAAATCATTGTTCCCATCAAAATAAGGTGCTCTATTGAATTTGGACCTTCAAGACTAGAAGAAGAGAAGGAAAGTTATGAATCATGTGTACCATATTATCTTTACTTACTAACTCATTGGAATTAATCTACTATGAGACCTACACTCTGATATCAATTTTTAGGTTTATTATGGCACTAAGAGGGGGTGAATTAGGCTTTAAAAATCTTGAAAAAAAATATACATAAAGCATATATGTAGAAGCTTAAAAGATGATGTATATTCACCCAAGCAAACAAATAATATAAGTGTGAAAAAATAAGGAGTTAGAGAGGAAAGAAAGACATCAGATTTATGTTCGGAGCTATCCCCTTGCTCCTAGTCTAGTCTCAACACCACTGATGATATTTGGTTCTTATTGCAACTTTAACAAGAATATATCGTTCAATTACAATCCTTTTTCACAAGCTAAAGGAGAACCTTTCAATTACTTCTTTTTCCTATGCCCAAGATTAACCTCTCATGTTCTCACGATAACAATATAACGAAAACAGCTTTACTCGTTTCCATTTGGTAAAAAAAAAAAAGAGGCCTTTAAAAGAATGATGCATACATAGACACTTGATTGAACAAAGTAGCCTTTTCAAAATCACTTTAGAAAAATATGTCGTAAATCACTTCTTCGCAAATTGATTAAAATTTTGATAAGGCTTTTTCTATGACAATGTGAAAACATCTTTCACTCTTGTATATTCTTTTTTAAAACACTATAAAAAAGACCTTATTTATAACACTGTAGAAAGGCTCTATTTATATTTATATATTTCCCAATTATCTATTGTATAACAATATTTTATCCGTTGTCCAATGGGCAAAAGCCAACGTTATAAAGATTAATGATTTTTTTTCGTTTTGTAATCTAGCAAATCATCTTTTTATCTGTAATATTAGCAAGATTCAGTCAACTGCTAGTCATGGTTCGATCAACTGATAGGCCTTCAGCTTGTGTTCGATTGACTGACTATACTAATGAGACTGATCAAAGATAAAGCCAAACTATACTAAACATATACTTAAGGCATTTCTTTTAAACTTGATTATTTATCTCACCTAACTAATGTCATATTAACTTGCGCATTCCAAATATCTAGAGGAGGCAAACAAAAATACAAAACTCTTGATTATGCACCTATATGCATATTCTAAAATATGTATGCATGAATAATCAATTATAAGCCTGCAAAACAAAATGAGTAAAGTTTACATTAAACAAAAAAAAACATATTCCAAAACTTCTTCTTCAAACTTCAGTCTTCATATGATTCTTCTATTTCCAACTTTGAGACTCTTCCAATGATCAAACTTGAGCTTTGTCCAACCTATCTTTCGACATACTTAAAAGCATAAGAATTAGTAATATAATTTTTTTTTTCATTACCAAATAAGATGGAACCATCCCTTGTTCAACATGTATAACTTGAGTCTCCAAATTTTTAATTGACGTCTTATGGTTTTGCATCCTTGACTCATTAAATTGTATGTACTTAAGAATTGTCTCTTCAAAACTATGTGATTCTCTTGGAGGTTAATTGGCTTTAAATCCAGACAGAGATGCTTTTTGAGGGTTGGCTTCATGTGGTTGGGTTGGTGCTAATAGTTTTGGTTATTATTCTATGAAAAGTTTATATGGTTCCTATAAGTGTTTGAAAAAAGACTACCTTCTTGACACTATAATAATGAATGAGACGTACTACCCTAACTTTCAGACTCAATTCTATGATTACTACTCTTAACTCCACTCACTATACTATCCAAATTCTTATTCAGTACTTCCATTTGAGTAGCAAGTGCAATTGTATCAATGATTGCATGAACACCATATGGTTTCCTTAGATGGTGTTTGAACTTGTATTAAAAACTATTTGTTTCCATTTCCTCAATCAGATTATAGGCTTCAATCGAAGTCTTCTTCGTAAAATTAACTCTAGCAACAACATCAATAGTGCTACATGTTGAAGGTTTAAGACCAGTATAGAAAATGTCCACTTGCTGTAACTTATTGGAACTATGAGTAGGACACTTAGTAAACATCTCTCTAAAAATCGCTCAAGTCTCGTATAGACTTTCATTCTCATATTGTACTAATGAGTTAATCTCAGTTTTAATCTGTACTATCTTGGCAGGTGGGAAAAAATTTAGCTAAGAATTGCTTCATTAAATCATCCCATATAATAATGGATGCAGGCTGAAGTGTAGATAGTTAGGCTTTATCATTGTCTCTAAGGGATAAAGGGAAAAACCTAAGCCTAACTTCATCATCAGAGACCTTTTTTTTTTTTAAAGATCATACAACTCCAGATAATTTTGGAAGTGTTCATTAGGATCTTCTAAACCTGGACCTCTAAATTGTGATGACTTAACCATGGAAATAATACTATGTGAGATTTTAAAATTGTTTGCATTGACCCTGGACCAGACAATGCTAGTCATAGGTCTACCTTAGCTTTCTATTACTAAATCTATCATGGTTAGTCCTCTAAGTTCTTATTGAGGTTTAAAAAGTGCATGTTCTTGGGGAACTATTTCTATAGGTTCATATTTTTAATCGTGGTCACTCGCGATTCTTTCTTTTTCCCACACGATGTATGCTCTAACTCCGAATTGAAGTCCAACTGCTTAATATTTTGACCCTGAGTATGTATATAAAAGAAAAGAAAATAACTAAACAAAAAAAATACTAACTAAATAAGTAAAGATTACAAATAAGAAAGAAAAAAGCAATAAAATCACACTCAATAGTCAAAATAGCAAATAAATATACATAAATTAAAAAAATTTGAAAAAAAAAATACAAATCCAAGAGAAATTGGCACCAAAATTTCCTAATATTATAAATCTATCTTTGGCAACGACGTCAAAAACTTATTATATTGGTTAAGTGGCTTAGAATTATGAACAATTTTTACTTTAATTTAACCAACGTGAAAGGCAAGTGTACCTATCAAACAAGTAACATAATGGGATGTTTCTAAGACCCCAAATGTCAATCCCATAGGTATAGATTATAACTACAAGGTTAATTAGATTAAAATTATCTAAGAACTCCAATTAATTTATTAAAAATATGAAAAATGCTAAACTAACTTACCTTAACTCAAACACTTGAAAAATGACTTAAAACGTGCTTTCAAAAATTGGCAAAAATTACTAAAATGCGGAAAATGGCTAAAGATTAGGTGATTAATGAATTAATTAAGACTTTATAATTTTCCAGGGTAGAATTAAAGTTCATTCACAATTTCAAAATAAAACTATGATCAAGACTTTGCCTTTTTCTATATTAATCTTATTTTAAAGTTTGGTCATGCATTAAATTAAGTTAATAGGTTTTAATTACAAGAAGGTGACTTCTGGAATTAATCTTATAACTATAACTTTTAAAACAATCAAAGTTTGGTCATTCATTGATTGATTTGTGTTGTTTATTGATTTTTCTAACAACCTAAGTTGATTTCTTAAGTCTTAGATTATCTTTTACTCTAACCATAAGTGGTCAGCTTAAAATTAGAATATTTAGACCTTGAATAAACATAAATCAAACACTAAATCATGCATACAAGCTCTCTTAAATCATTTATACACAAATCCTTAACTAATAAACGAATTATCCATACGTGATTATCAAAGCACACAAAACATGCATCTTAATCAACATACTTATAAATTCGAATATAAGAGCTTAAATAATGAGTTTAGAAGTTAAAAAAAAACCAAGAAAAGCTCTTGGATAGTTCTTGAACTCCTTAATTTGATCTAAACTCTGAATCAAGTTTAAATTATCACAAACTTGCAGAAAAATCTAAGAGCATACAAAGGTGTGAGCTTAAGAATAAGAACTTTTATTAATATAAAAAATATAGCTAATAATGTAATAATCTAAGTTAGAAAACCCCCTATGATGGTTTTCCAAATTCATATGTTAGTCTTAACAATAAAGTCCAATAAGTAGCATAACAATAAATAACCTAAAACTCAAATTATAAGTGCTTGAAGCTAAAGAACTCTAAGAACAATGTAAAGAGAAGCTAGAAAATTTCTCTCTAAATTTTAGATATAATTACTGATGATTCAATTCTTGTTTTTGTTTTTCCCCCTTTTTTATAGCTCCAACACATGTCCACTTGGTACTTCTAGGCAAGAGAATTAATTAAGATTACGCCTTAGATGCCATCTTTGAGATTTGGTGGTGATATATCTGTCAGAAGTAATACAGGGGGTTAATTCGAAGTAATATAGTGGTATGGAACCCGTAATATAAGTCTTGAATTGTTTACATATATAGGGGTCACAAGGAGCAATTTTTTGGTCTCTCCAGACCTACGTATTGGTCTTGTAAAGTGATAAATTTTCTTCCTTTTTTCTCTAATATTTAATTAATATCCAATTCTTACTAATTAAACACTTTCCAGCATCAGTTGAACATATAAACATGAAACTAGGGTTCAAAACATAACAAATATGCATTAAAAACACAATTAATTTGGCACATATCACAAAAAAAATTAGGTTATATAACTTAATGCTAAGAAATTTTTCTGAATTGATTGTAAAAAAATTCAACAAGAAGAGGAATTTAGCCAGAAGAAGCCAGTAAGAGTTTGAATTGAGCGTGACTGAATGGATTAAAGTGATTCTTCATACGCATATAAGTAACTTAGACTACTCTTCATCTAAGAATTATAGGCTAAGGTATGATTAAAGCTATCTAGATTGAGGCTTAATATTACTAATGTCTAGTTGAATTGTCTCTGCTTATGAATTCTAAGAGGGTGGGTCTTCTCAATGTTCTTGCAATGGATTTATGGTTCCTTGTTATAGTTTAAGGGGTTTGATTGAAGGGACATTGAAACATGTCATGTGCATTTGATTCTTACTAATTGATTCACTCACTTTTCAAAAAATAAAAAGAGGAATTTTTATTAATACTATAAAATTTTAGCTAATAATTATTTATAATGTTAAATTTGTTTATTAGTCACAATTGTTATCATGTTGCCTATGTTGTTAACAAATTGAATTTATCTTTGCCTCACTTGTGGGTGTGGTCTAATTGTTTCTTAAATTGGCTACTATGTAGTTGTATATGATCTAATTAAATATAGTTTTTTAATATTCATTACAAAAATGTGTGACATGTTGCTTAAACAATTAACCTTAATTTTAGATTCAAATAAAGGTATTAAATATGATATCTTTAGTAATTAGATTCACTAATTAATTACAATAACTTGACTATCATTTCATAGATGCAAGTGTGTTTCTTCCATTCCTACATATTTATTATGGAGTTTAATGAGGATAGAGCTTGTACAAATAACTAGTTAAGGATGAGTGAGTCACCCCTCAATTCATCCTTTAAGTATATACGGTCTATTGCTTAAAATTTTAGATGCTAGGTAATAAAACCTAGCTATAGATGATGATGTTTATTTGTAGCAGCAGATTCAAAATAGAGTAACAGAAAGACAAGGGCAAGTGGAAAAATAGAGAAAAATAAGAGGAAGGAGAGAAACAACAAAATTGCTTTGGTTGATTGTTATTTAGGGATAGCACTACTAAGGTTAGTTTTTTTTTTTTTTTTCAATTTTGGTATGATAGGATGGCTTTGTAAATTTTAGGTTCAGTGGTTTGTTAATGCTCTTTTGATGTGATTCTTAATAGGTGAAGATACAAGGGCAAAGGGAAATGTAGAGGAAACTAGGAGGAAGAAGGAGAAAAACAACAAAGTTACTTTAGCTGATTATTTTTTTTTTATAACACTACCAAGGTTGGTTTTTTTCCTAATATTTTCAATTTTTATTTGGTGGCTTGTTGAATTT
Source organism: Pinacopodium congolense (assembly GCA_028565735.1). NCBI lineage: Eukaryota > Viridiplantae > Streptophyta > Magnoliopsida > Malpighiales > Erythroxylaceae > Pinacopodium > Pinacopodium congolense. The sequence goes on from JAOXYD010256704.1 coordinate 9,499, forward strand.
GGCATGATAATGTGGATCTGTATGTTTTAGGTGCAGTGATTTATTAATGCTCTTTTAATGTGGTTCTTGATAGGTGAATTTAGATATACAAATTAGATAATTAGATGTTTAGTCTATCTTTTTATTCAATCTAGAATTGTTTCTAAACTCTAATCTTAATTATATATAAGATTAGAGCTTATATATAATTGTCTTAAATAAATAGAATCATAAGGTTTCAAATTATAAGAAAAAAATGTGTAGACTATCTGACCATATCTTTATTATACTAAAGACGATACAAACACAATTATTTCTTCATATCATTTATTATTTGTTATTAAGATGTATTAATATGATTATTTATTCATTATATATTATTTTTTTGTTCTTATTATGTTGTTTTATGTTGAATTATAGAAATTTCTTGATTAATGGCTAGTAGTTTCGATCCTAGAATCATGTTTAAATGTTAGTAAGGTGGAAAATATTTATTCACACCATTTATGCTATATGAAGGTGAAGAAAATGATTATTTTAGAACAAAGGTAGATGAAATCACATTGGTTGAATTTATGCTCAATGCAAAGTAGCTACGATATGGATAATTTTAAGAATTTATGCATAAATTTTCATATAAATCCTTTGAAGATGGAATGAGGTTGTTTCAAAATTATAATGGCATAATAATATTGAGAAATTTGATAGAAGATAAAGGGTTAAAGATAGTTTAAGTATTTTTAGATGGGGATAAGTATCCCAAGTTAGAGACTATGATGAATCCAACTGATCTCACAATTATTCCTATAGCTAAGGAAGAGACCTGATCATGATTCAAATATTGGGTCTAATGTAGACTATAATATGGAAGAAAAATCAAAATGTAATGATTTGGAGCTTGTTAGTGATGAATTTGGAGAGGAAATATTTGAGTGTGAAATAGATACAGATTTTCTTGATATAAGTAATTAGTTGTTGGAATTAGATAATGCTATTTTAGGAGATAATATGATTGAAATAGATGATGATGATTTTGATAGTGTTTATGGGAGCTCAAATGAAGGAGATAGCAGGCCAAAGTTTTCACATTTCAATGCCTCAAGTTAAGTGGGAGGAGAAATTAGTTTAAAGCAAAGCATGGTATTTGACTCAGCTAACAACTTGCAAGATAAAAGATGAGCCAATATCTAAAATTTTTTTAATAAAGCAAGATCATTGATGGTTGTCTAAATGAAAGGCCAAGAGTTACAGCTAGGTGTAAGAAAGGCTATTTTGGGAATAAATCATGATCATGCAAAGTGGGAGCTTCAAGAACCTTACTTAGGTAGTTTAAATTTTATTTATAAGTTTCAAATTGCATACAAGTTATATAATCATGAATAAAATTTTTATTAATCGAGATAAATTTTGTGTTTGATTTAAATTAACTTGTTTTTGTACTTAAAAAAAACCTTTGGAGATTATTTGAAACCTGTGAGAATTATTTTCAAGTGAAAGAAATGGTTTAAGATTGGTTGAAAGTTGGTTGAAATTAAGTTTAAATTGAAAAGTTTCAAAATGAGCTTAAAATTATATGGATCATGAAATTTTAAATTTTTCGTTTCAAATAAATATTCTTGTAGGTAATTTTTAAACCTATGTTAGTGAAGTTTTATTTATTTAAATGTGTTTTAAAATGTTTTGGTCTATTTTTGAAGACTTGTACAACGACTTTAATTACACCCAATCGATAATTAATGGTGCTTTTGTAACAAGCCCTTACAGTCAAGCTATTTGTCCAAAATGGTAGTACACAACGGTGGATATAACAACACCATTGTTGTTAAAGTGTGATGTCTGGATATAATATAATAGAGGGATTAATGGTACCATTATGGCTTGCTGTTTGCGCACTATCAAATGAGTAATGACTAGTTTTGACTTCCAACAACTAGTTAATGGCTATTATGATAAACCAATGGCATTTTGAGTCTAAAAACTTTGTAAATATAGTTTTTACGGGTCATAGAAAACTTTTTATGAGTTTTTGACAAATATTTAAGCATTGAAAGAGTAATAAAATTGTTCTTTGAGTTTATTATTGAGTTCTTTATATTTAGTTGGTGTTTTGAGCTAAGTTTTGGTTTTTGTGATTTTAATTGAAAAATTTTTGTTTTTAGGCCTTCAAGAAGGTGTTTCACTTATATCATTCATCTGGTAAGCATGTGAGCTCTTAAGATAATGAATTTTCAAGCATAATAACATGTGTGGTGTAATTATTATTAAAAAAAGGAATTTTGATTTGTTGGAGTTAGGATTTGATACTAAAAGTTCATCTTTACACTAAAAAAAAGGTTTTGTTCAAGGTTACTCATCTCCTTCACCAAAGAAGATAAGTTTTTAAAAAGATTTCTCTTCACCTAAAGAAGATTTGCAACTTTTTTTCAATTCATAATGAAACATATAACAAAATTATTGAAGAGTGAATGTAGGAAATTAAGGTTATTAAGGAACTACTATAAAATTGCTTATCTATCCTCCTAACTCTATCCATTAATTAATATTTGTTTTGTTGTTGAGTTGTATTTGATTTATGAGCATTTGACATAAGCTTCTTTATAACATCTACATTAAATTGTGGTTTAGGAATTGTGTCTTCATCAAACTTGTTTAAGTGGTTAGCTTTAAGTTTTTTTAAATACCCAATCCACCTCCTTGATAGGTACCATTAGGACTTTACAATTGGTATTAAATCTAATATCACTTTGTGAACTTTTAATTTTTAACAAAATTAGTGAGAAAATAATCTATAATGATACATTTGATAGCTTTGACTAATAAAGAGGGTCAAAATGTTAGTAAGGTACCATTTTTTAATGGGAACGATTATTTTTGTTGGAAGACTAGGATGAACTTCTTTCTTATAGCCAAAAATATTAATTTGTATTAAATTTTTAGTAATGGACCATATAATCATACCAAGGTTATAGCATATGAGAGCGTGTCCAAGGTAAAATAAGAGTGGAATGGTGAGGATAAAAGATGATTTTTTTTTTAATAATAGGGTTGTCCACTTTTTTTTATTATAGAAAGGAATGAATTCAATAGGGTACACAAGATAGGGTATACTCTTAAACTCTTACATGTAAGCACAAATCAAGTTAAGGAGAGTAAGTTATCCAAATTCACACACCAATATAATTATTTCACATACATCAAGATGAAACTATTTTAAGCATGTATACTAAGTTTATTGAAACTATCAATGCATTAAAATTTTCTTAAAATCCCTTTGTTTTTTTCATCTCTGACAATTTTTTCTAAGTTTAGTTTGTTTTAAATTTTTTAAATTTTATTTTTGAAAATGGAAAACCATCATATATGATAATGTAATATTTTTTATGGAAAAAATGTCTTCTTCAGAAATTAGTGTATAATCACCATAGTTTATTATTATAGGGCTTTTTATATTAGCAGTTTCAACTGAACATTGAGACTTTATTAGTTATATGCCTTCCATAAATGTATTGAATATTTTTCTAGCTTGTTATAGAATTTAGAAATTCTATAACAACTTCATGAACTATTTTTGTAATCTATTCATTCAAACATATTACCATTAATGTTATGCTTGCAATTTTGTAAAGCCAAGTATGTAGGAATATAATTTGTGATGATTTATTATAGTTGCAATTTCGCTTTTATGCCCGGACTCAATTACATATGTTGTTTACTTAGACCTTTTTTTTAGTTTTATGGAGTTTGGAAAAAAATTGTTATGCTTAGTCCATTGGTCTTTTTGTTTTGTTAAATAGTTTTGAATTCTTCACGATATCTCGATCTATTTTGTGTTATTTTTAATTTAGTTTCCTTTACCATAAGTGATCTTGGAAGGGACTTTATGAAATTTGCATCATATTCATGTTCATATTAAGAGGCCCAAAACGAACCCTATGATTCGAACCCAAAAGAATTTTAAGAAATCTCTAGCCAAATATCTCTATAACTATGTGATACATTTAAAAAAAGTTTTTGTTTATTTATTTTTGAAAACTTATCCTAAATATTTAATAATTCAAGAAAATTATCATTTGATCTTTGATTTAAAAAACCCTAACTCAAATGATGATTTTAAAAGTTAATTGTGAAAAGAGTCACTTAAAAAGGAACACACCCAAAGCCTAAGTTTAAATCAACCAAAAAAGAACATAAACATTTTTAATGTGGTATTTTTATGTATGATGAATGGATGTATATGCATGTGTGCATGTGCATATGCGTGCATGGGTTTGTGTATGTATGCACATGCATGTGTGTGAGTAAGAGAGAGAGAGAGAGAGAGAAAAGTCATATTTGTTAAATAGTTCATTAAAGAAGTAAAATTCAATAGCAATGATGGTCCAATGCTATAAATACCCTACTAATAATGATATTAGATTTAGTTTTCGTATAATAGAGCATTGATATCAATTAATAACAAATTTTGTTTTGGATAATTTTTAAAATTATGAAATATTAAATAGATTTTATGATTTTTTAAATAGTTTTTTGATATATTATATTACTATTTTTAACTTAAATTCAACTTTATCTTAAAATAAATAATAAACTTAATATAATAATTTATTATTATTATTTTAACATATTTATCATATAAATAATAAATAGAATTATTTATTATTATTATTGTTATTATTATTACTATCTTTTACCTTTGCGCGCCTACTCTGTGTCTCTCTATACATGCCATTGTATGAAATAGTCCATTACCATTTCTTTTTTAGCTAGTACTGTAGAATAGTAACAAAAACTATAATCCAAAGACCAAATCACATTTTTTAGAAAAAGAGAGTCATATTTCACACCCATAACTTTTTTAAGTAATAAAAATTATCAAAATTTCCTCTAGACTATAAAAAGGTTAAATGTTTTCTATGAAAAACACTATAAAAGCCAACATAAGGTTTTTTTAACCAACTTATTTCTTAATAAGGAAAGCTTAATCCTATTTTTTTTAAAAAAAGCTTAATTCTTTTTATAAAGGGGTTAACCATATTTGTAGTTCTAAATCTTTCATCATTTTCCCAATTGAGTCTTATATTTTTTAGACTTCTTACTGAAGTCCTATACCTATGCAGATTAATTAAACTGCATAGGTATATGATTGCCTTTAATTAATCCACATAAGCATAAGACTTAATTGGAAAAATTATGAAAGGTTTAGGACTAAAAATATAGTTATAATGAATATTTGTAGTCCTCAAACTTTCACAATTTTCTCAATTAAGTCATATACCTATGCAGATTATTCAAAGGTAGCCCTTCCACATAAGTCTAGGACTGCGTTTCATTAATCTATATAAATATAAGACTTTAATAGGAAGTTTCAAAGGTATAAGACTCAATTGAAAAAATAATGAAAAGCTTAGGACTAAAAATATAGTTATCCCTTTTATAAAGCACTTTTGTCTTTCACTGTAGTAAAACCTAACTAATTAGTTTTCCAATTTGTTGAATCAAGGAAGATTCCACCCGATTTTGATGATGTCAAAACACCCCTTCTACTAATATTTTTCTTTAAATGTGTTTAAAGATAGGTAAGATGAAAAGAAGATAATTACATGACAAAGGCCATTGATGTTAATGCCACAGATCAAAGGTTAGTCGACCGAACATAGCATTGAAGGTAGCATTGACCAACCAAATGATGATCGGTCAACCAAACCATGAAGATCAGTCGACCAAACAAATGTCTTGAGAAGATCAACTGACCAAATGAGGCAGGACTTGGGCATCAACCGACTGAAGGAAGATCAATTGATCGAATGTTGGCTATCAGTCGACCGAATGACCAAGTTTAGAAGATCAATCAACCAATCATGGCCTATCTGTCGACCGAATCAAGCATAACTGTCACATTGCACAATGGATAAAAGATTTAACCAACAGATAGAAAATATATACAATGGTTAAAAGAATAAATTTACCAACGAATAGTTGATAGTGTTTGATAGTATAAATAGCGGTAAAGTGAAACAAGAAATATATAAGTGACAAGTTAAATAAGTCTATGAAAAGTCTAAAGTATATACATGTTTAAGAGTGCTTTGCTTATCAAGTTTTTGTTAGATTTTAGTTTTCTACATTAGTGAGAAGCTGTTTTGTCATTATAAGGTTATTCTTAATCCTTTAAAAAGGATTATTTCGAGGTTATTCTTGATCCAACAAAAAGAACTTGTCTAAAGGTTATTCTTAAACCTTGAAAAAGAAGAGTTGGTTATACTTAAGCCAAAAAGGATTTGTAAGTCGTTACAATTTTTAAGTTTGTATTTCTTTTACTTTATTTTCAATAATTACAAGTACTCTTCATATTATTTATTTCATTCTTGTGTACATAATTTCCTCAAATTATTTCTTTATTTTTTATATTTGATTTAAAAGTTTAATGACCTAATTCACCTCCTCTTAGGTGTCATTTAGGGCTAACAGTTGGTATCAGAGCCTACGTCTCACTTTAAGTGTAAATTCTAACCATAACTTCAGTATTAATGAGCTAGTCCATATTTTCTACTTAGGACT